>JASCZW010003235.1:0-69710 GCA_034211315.2 Aedes japonicus | reverse complement strand
AAATATATCAAGATGCCATGGATAAAAACTCAACAAAGAATGAATTACGATCTAATATTTTTGAAGAATTTAATCCATTATCTTAGTTGTACGAAATTATGGAATAGCAATCATAATTTTGAGACGATTCATTGATTAATTTACCAATTTATAAGTAAACATTTGGGTAACTTTCAACTCATTAAAAGGTGTACCACATTGAAGCGTGGAAGCAAAGTTGTGCTTGACAAAGATGCTTCAAATTTCTGAGAGATGGCGTTGGCTAAATAGGATAAACCTAGCGCAAGTTTATCAAAAGGCCGGTGTTACAACAAGTAAATTTATTGTCTTCAGCTAAAGGTACTGCAAAGATAGGCGATTTTAATTCAGAAGTCAGCGCAAAATTGTATGGAAATTTTGCCACGCATAAAATTGGTTTGCTCTTCCGCACGTGAGTTGTGCATAAAGTTTTTGAGAGACTTATAATAAATGCATGATTCATTTTAGAAAGTAACGCAACAATTTCGTCCCGTTTGAATTCTTAAACTGCCATTTTTCCATGTATTTATTTTAGAGAGATAAAATCCATGTATATCATGCCAAACAATGATTAGGGTCCTAAGTAATATTAGGAGAAATCTCTTTGCCAGCGCTTTGTTTGCATTCCCACATTGTCAATAGAAAAAGACGGCTTTTATCGAAATATGCATTAAAAATAACTGGAAATCTTTTCAAATGGCCATGGAACTGCCAAGAAAGAGCCGCAAAAAGAATTCTATCAATGTTTTTCAAGACCTTATGCATTATATTGCTTGATATACTTTGACGCTAGCAACTTTTTTTTTTTTGCAAATTTGGGTTGAAGGTATCAATACATGCGTTAGGTATATTTCCGTGTTATTCACTGTTCAAAGTTTCAGAAGCACAGGAGGCAATTCTTGAGAAGCGTTTTTTTTTAAATATATTCAGTGTGAATACAGCCAGTTTCCTCGATTACCTTCGAAATGCCTTTCAAGATAGTTCAAACGATCGAAAAGGGAGAAACGTGCTTAACCGTTATCCCCGCGCAATGGGAAAAGGATGGCATCATGTATTGGCCAAAAAAAGTGCGGTCGCCAAACTTTCGCTGGATGAGAAATCTGTCCCATCTGAAACTTGGGAGAGCATTAATTGCGTCAGGAAAAGAATACTGCCTACTCGTCGTGAAGCCGAACTTGAATTGGAAAAAATGGAAGGACTGTCGGACACCGAGATCGATGAGACATCCTTTCTTCTCCCACCTCCACCGGCAAAAAGACTTCGACCTCAAAACCCCGTCAATGTTGTTCGAGATCGTATGATGGACTTCAACCACTTGATTGAAGAATCGAATATCATGCAGAATGAAGCCGTTCAAGTCGAGGAATATACGGTAAAATATATATAACTTTTTTAACCTGAAACAAAACAATAAGAGAAGGGTATATTTTAGGAAAATTTCCCGGAAAATCAACCGGAAACACCATTTGTAACGCTTAACGAAGGATGCAGTCAGGATATTGGACCAAGAGTTTTGATTCTACCACAACTTGTTTCATCCAACGCTGCCACAGAAGGAGCCAACAACGAGCTAAAACAAATACTGTCTAATCAAGCTATGATTATTGAAAACCAGATCAAGATGATGCAGTGGATGGCAAACATGCAAACAAGCCAGGAATACGTAGTAAAAGCTGTTTTCGAGGGAAACTTTTCTGGAAATGCTCCAAAAGCCACCACCGCTATAATGATCACCAAGCCAGTAAGTTCAGTTGAAGAACTCAACGAACTTGAGGAGCGTTTAAAGAAGCAAGAAACCCTTCAAAAATATGTGACGAACATGAGCTTTATTTGTGGATCCAACGGCAAAGAGAACGGAATAGACTGTTGCTACAAGCTGATCGACGTGTTCATGACGAAGGAATTTCTCACCGAGTGTTCGTGGACCGGAAGCTGCAGGGTTTCGGATGAAAATAAGCCGGAAAACGTTCCAGCTGGCGAGTGTTCCGGTTCCAATAAGGTCGCGCTGAAATTTTTCAAACACATTCGAACGCTCTTTTTGAAACTGGTGCTGCTCGCCGACAAGGACTTTACAGAAACTCAATGTGACGCGTTTCTGAAACGCGTAATGAAAAACAGCAAGCAACGGTTGTCAGCAAAAGGCATGTCAACTCATAAAGACCGGCCTAAAAAACTTACATATAAAACAACAAACATCGAACCCAGGAGTGACCCAAAAAACGATGGTCCCGGCAAGGACCCTACTCTGTTATGTCAACATTAGTTGATTGTTATATAAAGTTGTTGAAATAAACACTGCTGGTTTTTTTACATGATTTTATGTTTTATTTTTATTTTTATTACTTCGGAGATCCCACAGTCGTGATCGAGGTGATATGATAGGGTTGGCCATTGTGAATCATTAGGAGGCATCAATTAAGTACGTAATGCTTCAAGGACAGAGGGGGTTTAAGAATCTGTGACATGAAATGTATAAGGTATAGATAAAACGTGACAATCGGAGAGAGTGGGGACTGAATTTTGCGTGACGTACTTAATAGATGATGTAGTTAAACTACGCAAACAATCTTCTCTTTCCTTCCATCGCGATTTTGTATGATCCTTAGGTTAAGCACTACTTCGGCACAAAATAATTCTCTTTGCCGGGATTGTATTTTGGGGATGGTTATTACGGCCAATTGTCTGAAACTCGGCCAAAAGAGGCCGAGTTTCCGATAATTTGGCCAACAAAACCCCCAAGACGAACAGAATCATTTGGTACCGGAGTAGTGCTAAACCCTACATCTTTTGTATGGATCATGGGGGTCTTTAAAACGGTTTTAAAACGCTTTTTCAACTGACCATAATAAGATAATATGAATGAGTCTTAAAACGGCATTTCAAAACAGCATTTTTTGAGACCATAAAGCCACAATAAAACCTTTTATAGGAGTAAAAGGAATCTGAAAAAACAACGTTTTAATATGGTTCTAAAAAAGCTGTGTAGGTTCTCATAAACCCGACTCAAATATGAAACCTATTCGCACCTTTTGAGGCCATAATAAAACCAAATCGATTCCTTGTGGCTTTTATAGAACTTTAATAAAACTTAATAAAGCAGGATGGTTTTGGCAATGTTACTTGGGGTAGGACCTAAAGTTGTAACAAAAGCTTTCTGGGCTATGCAAAGCTACGAGTAGTGTGTGTTGAAACATATTCAACCTCATATCTTGACAGAACAACAGACATCATGAGATATCACTTCATCGGATGTTCTGAATCCGGAATTCAAAAACTAAAGACCTTCAACTGTTACTGTAGTTTTCTGACTAAACAAAGTAACAATATGTATTTGACCAAATTAAGTGAGTGTTTTGGAAGGTAAACTAATATAATGAGATATCTTGAGATGTTCCAAATCACCAAAACTTCCATGGAGTTCAGAAGTTAGGATCTACAAACGTAACAGTAGCTATAAAAGGAGACGATATGTATTCAAACACATTCAGTTAATCTTCTCTACGGTTACCAGTCATTGTCAGATTATCTTGGGATGTCCAAGTTCATAAAAACTGACTTAAGATATAAACAAGAAACCGTAGCCTTTTGGACTTTTTAAAGCTGCGATAAATTTTTCAAAAATATTCAATGAATATTCTAAAACGTCCAAAGACATCATAGGACGACTTGTTAATTTCAGGTTATTCAAACTGTCCTTCAAAGCTTAAGGTCTACAATTCTAACAGCAGCTTTATTGGCTCTGCCATCTAGTCTGGCTTTAAGTAAAGTTAGTTTGTTTGGCATAGAATATCCCAAGATTATCTCATAATGTCTGTTGTTCTTCCAGGACATTCACTGAATATGTTTGAATACATATAATAACATTCTATAGCGGATAAAGCTACTGATACAACTGAAGATCTTAAGGTCTAAACTCCAAGACAGTTTGGACGACCTATCATGACTCAAAACAAAATATTTCCTACTCTTTTTTCTATTAAATTGAGCACCAAATCAATCAGAATACACCAAGTTGCATGTGTTACAACGCCTGGAAAAAAATAGAAATGGCTTACATTTAGTTGCGAAATTCTACTTCATAATTTCGAACACCTCAATTGAGCTGTACCTTGAAGTTTTTAATATCTATTAATCATAAAGCGAAGCTTGAAATCGAAATTATAAAACAGGAGCAATGATAAATTTTGTAATCAAATGAATATCAATTGACGCAGCAAATCTGAAGTAAGTTGGTAAATTTTTAGCCCGTCAGCTCGCGTTTGGAAAATCGAAAGTTCCATCACATAACTTTCCTGTATGTAGTGGTCTTTTATCTACAAAAAGACATACAGTTCAAATATTTATATAACAACATGATCAGTAAGCATCACCTAAACACGTTTCATAAATGATTGGCCATTTTAGCCTTCAATCCAAATTTTGATAACCCAAAAACCCAAATAATAATTATAATTTTAGACATTTTGTTGATGACAACATCAAACATATATTACTTTCCGATGGTCTTAACAAGAACGCTCAAACGTTTTCCATGGTTAAAAGCTGCTGAATAAAGTTTAAACAAAAATTCCGAATCAATGTAAAATTTCATATAAGGTATACAAAAAACTACAAGATAGTTTATGGAGATAGCTGTCAAGCAATTACAAATCTTATCAGTTTCATGGTTGAATCTCCGTAGAGGGAAATCAAACCACTTGATTTCATATTTTTCTTTAAGAAGCAATAAGAAGCATTTTGAGCAAAATATGGTTTCATTCATAGAGTACTTAGTAGCTTTTTTGTTATTTTCATAATATAATACAACAAAAATTGGCTAATAGACCACTTCTAGGTCTACTCAGTGATAGAACTACCTTAGAGCAGCTGTTAAGAGGCTTAGCTGGAACTTAAAGTTTAGTTCACAGTTTTTTTTTGTTTTGGTCTTCAAAACCGCTAACTATAATGAGCCGTTGGAGTAATTTTGCCGATTTTAATTAAAGTTTAATAAAATAACCCCATTTTGACTAAATTTTGAATTTCTAACTACATTTCAATTTGAAATCTCGAGGAACACCTGGTTTTATGTGTTTTGAAGAGGACCAATTTAATATATGGCAAGCACGAAAAATATCCTTTACAAAAAATCCTAGACTAGATAAAACTTTATTTGAGCGCCTTTACCAAGGGAGAACCATCCTGCCTCTGAGGCAGTGCCTCATGATATTTTTTTTTGCAATCACTGTTCATGAAACTATGAGTGTTATTACAAGACTTCAGATCTACTCAGGTAAGTAACAAGCTCAATGACAAGCTAGTTTATTCATTCAATAATTATCCATTTGGTTTCCTCAGTGTTACACGCATGTGAAATAGTTTAATCTAATTCACAATGTTCGGCATTTTCACTTCTTCCACTCCTCCAATGCTCATAACTAATCACTTGAAACAAGCTTTAATCTCCTCTCAAAATATGTAATCCTATTTCGATCCGACGAAAGTGTCTCAAATAAACCAACCGATACTTTCCACCCAAAGACACCATCGTCGTCAACGGAAGATGAGCTCTCACCGTAGGTCGAGGGCGGGCGATAAGCAGAGAAAATAAAATGTGTTAAGAAGTGTGTAAATTAATGAAGTCTGCCTACAAGCCGTAAGGTTTATCCATTCCATTCCCTATGCTTTCTCTACAACCAACGCACGGCATCTTGTGCATTCATCTGAGGGCTCACTATAAACATGTTTGTATCTATTTGCTTTTGCTGTTAGAATTGCCGTTGGCGCTCCACCCGACAAGACAACAAAGCACCGGGAGATCTCTCGCCGAGGTGGCACAAAGTCGGAGCGTTCCCGGGAAAATTAATGAATAGTATTTCTCTTCTTTAGATAACGCTTCCCAGTAAATCTATATGCTATTTTACGCCTATACTTATGATAGGAGATATTTTGTGAGAAGTGCTAAATCCCAACTTATAACTGTGTTTATTTCTGACACTTCAGGATAGTGCGGCTAATTTGGGACTATTTTTATTTGAGCTCCGAACAATGCTAGTCTCACTGTTATGTGAAAAATCACACAACTTGAATTTCATTTATGTCAATTGTTGTGAAACTAACGTTGAACTAATCCGGACTGTAAGCTTACATTTTGAGTGCATTCATCGCATATTGTTAAAACCCACCTTACATCGTCCGAGAACCACGTAAGAAAGACGAATGTGCTTTGAATCAAAACAAATGAAGAGCAAAGAAGCGTCGATATTTTATTTCGAACCAACTCTGCTCAGAGCATTAGAAAGTTTCTCGTTTGCCACGAAGATGAGCAAGTTAATATACATCGAGCAGTGGATCAACATCACTCATTTTTAAAACATTTATCCCAATCCGACCGGAGAATGCTTCATCCCTATGCATACATGATATTGCTCTAAAGAACCAGCACGGGGGCAATGTTTATCGAAAACACCGAGCCTGCCATCGAGATGATGATGAAGTCTCGACTTTCAAAATATTTTAACTAGAAGAGACTGAAAAAACATCACCCATCTAGGCTGGCTGGCAGCAGTGGCGGCGGCAGCACAAAAGTGAAGAGATCTTCCGAGTAGCATCACCATCAGACCGAGTTGCATGTGACAAATGAGCCGGAAATAGACGGGCACATGCCATACGTCAGGGTATTATGCCGACGTACGGCCCTAACTCTGGATGGGATGGAGGCTGAAGAGATGAAACGGGAATCGAGTTTTGATATGGCCCAAAGGTGTGAGGTACTGAAATTTGAGAACGCTGCACGGGACAAAACACGTGTAATCCATTCCCAGTGAAATGGGTGCTCTAAAGCCTAAGGTTATTGATGTAAGCTTATTTGAATTAGGGTTAAGATGTTTGGGAACTTTTCACAACTGAAATTAGGTTCTCGTCGCAGTAATTGGATATCGATGGGTAATTTGAGGTTGTTATATCTTGAGCAGACTTCGAGTTTTGCGTGGATTTTCCAGAGAAGTTATTTAAGAACATTTGGGACAGGATTTACAAGGGAGCTATCACCACCTCGCTATTATGAGGACAAATCTTAGCTTTAAATAGGAATGTATCGAAAATAAGCTATCCATGTGCATTAACGTTGTACGCCTGTATTTGTGATGGTTTTAATGTGTTCATCAAAGCACGCTGTGCGTTTGACTGTAATCTTTCGTGTGAAATTTGAATTCTTCGTGCAAAATGTCGCGCATTAAGGGCTTATGCTGAATCATTCTTGATGACAGTCATTACCTCAATATTTAGAATTGATATAACTCAGAGTCGGTACTAGATATTGAAAATTTAATCACATCTGTTTGTATACTTACTTGTTGTGAGCAATATGATAGAGTTCGATTCGATGTTCATTCACTAACAATCGATATTGATCAATTTGAAATAGCAAGGTGAGTTTGCAAGAGCGAGATAAAAGATCGGAAAAAATACATGGAGCAATATATATCGATATCAATCAGACTAAGGCCGGCGTGGCCTCTGCTGTACACAGAATTTGTCTCCATTCTGTTCGGTCCATGGCTGTCACTCGTCAGCCTCGCTGTCTGCGGAGGGTCCGCAGGTCGCCTTCTACTTGATCCATCCACCTTGCTCGTTGCGCGCCTCTTCTTATTTTACCTGCAGGTTCGTTTTCGAAAACCATTTTCACAGGGCTGTCGTCCGACATTCTTACGACATGCCCAGCCCATCGTAGTCGACCGATTTTTGCGAAGTGTACGATGGGAGGTTCTCCCAGCAACTGGTGCAATTCGTGGTCCATTCGCCTCCTCCACGTTCCGTCTTCCATCTGCACTCCACCGTAGATGGTACGCAGCACCTTCCGTTCAAAGACTCCAAGGGTGCGTTGGTCCTCCACAAGCAATGTCCATGTTTCGTGGCCGTAGAGAACTACCGGTCTAATGTATGTCTTGTAGATGGTCAACTTTGTGGTTCGGCGAACTTTGTTCGATCTTAGCGTCCTTCGGAGTCCAAAGTAGACACGATTGCCAGCCATATTACGCCTTTGTATCTCTCTGCTGGTGTCCGTCGATCTGAACTCGTGCTAGGAGGCTAACATTGTCTTCTCGTGAGCCTTTTCCCTTCATGTATTTTGTTTTCAACGCATTAATCACAAGCCCAATCCTACAAGCTTCAGCCTTAAGTCTGGTGTACGTTTCCGCCATCGTCTCAAAGTTACGATCAACGTCGTCGGTGAAGCCAAATAGTTGGACAGACTTCCTGAAGATCGTGCCACTCGTGTCTATCCCAGCTCTTCGAATCACACCCTCCAATGCAATGTTAAACAACAAACACGACAATCCATCACCTTGCCGTAACACTCTCCAAGATTCGAAGGGGTTCGAAAGCGTCCCTGATACTCGGACGACACACATCACTCGATCCATCGTTGCTTTGATCAACCGCGTCAGTTTTTCCGGAAATTCATATTCGTGCATGATTTGCCATAGCTGGTCTCGATCGATTTTATGATACGATGATTTGAACTCGATGAAAAGATGATGGGCAGTTCATATTTGCAACATTCCTGCAGTACTTGCCGAATCGCGAAAATCTGGTCCGTAGGAGCGCGGGCACCCCTGAATCCTTATGAAAAGCTTACACATTGGAGAAATAAAAGCTTACACATTGGAGAACAATTTTTTCCGGATTTCTTTATATTTTGGTATGAAAATGAGTGACGGACCCATTGTTATTCGAGCATTACATACCAAAATGTTACCAATAAAAAAAATATTTTTCGATATTTTCAAAAATTCATCAAACGGTTTTCCCGGCAATTTTCCGTCACTGTGGAAATATTCTAGAGATTATAATTTTTCACAACTTTTGCGAAAATTTTATGATAGTTTCGAAAATTTTATGATAGTTTGTTCTACGATGAATTGTTCTTGAGTTATGAATGTTTGACGTGAGTGATGTTCGGGAAAATCAGAATACTTCAATTGGCGTATTCTTCTACCAAGAAGAGGCTGAAAACCCGAATCTTCTAACCCTAAACTAGATCAGAAAGTGGTAGCTTCAATTCGGAAGAACAAATCAATATCAATACGTGATTTGGACAAAAAAGCGGGAATCAGCGTCGGAATGATCCAGCGTATCAAGAATCGGGAAAACCTGAAGACCCACAAGAACCAGGAAATCGCCAAGCAAAGAGCAGAACACCAGAAAAGCGCAGAAACAAGGGCCCAGAAATTATATTCGCGAGTTTTGCAGCGACCTGATGCATGTATTTTGCTGGACGACGAGACCTATGTCAAAGAGGACTCAAAAACCTTTCAAGGTCCACAATATTACACTGCCGTCGTAGGGCAATGCAGGCAGGTCAATTCAAGTGGAAAAGTTCAGTCGAAAATTGCTTGGTATGACAAGCAATATTTTTCTGCGGTATGAAGTATACCATTTTTTACACAACCAGAGCAATCAATGCGGAAACCTATCCATCTGAGTGTCTGCAGAACGCTATTGGGCGATTGTGAAGAAGCTCTTCAAAACGGCTAGTAAAGCAGCTAAGGATATGCAAAACTTCAAAAAAAAAATTGGCTAAGGCGTCCAAAAAATGTTATGAAACACTTGTCCAGAACTTGGTGAAAAGTGTTCGATAAAGAGTTCGCAAATTGGCAAAACAAATTACATTGATTGCATCCGGTCTTCACAATGTTCAAACTTAGTCTCGTACAATAAATAATCATCCATTTGTTTGAACAAAACATTTTTTTTTATGATTTGTAAGAAAAATATATGGATAATTTATTTTCGATACAGTCCTTAGTCACAATTCAAAAGGTCTAAACCCAATCAACAACACTGTCGTAGACAGGATCATTCTATTTGGTCAGGATACCAAGATATGGCATATTCCTGGAAATATTTAACACACCAGCGCCGCGTAGCTAAAAACTGTAAATTGCTGGTTATTAAACAATCGGTTTTTTCCACTCAACAACATTGTCCAAGACAGAAACATTATATCTGGTCAAGATACCAAGATATAGCATAACCCTGAAAATAATAAGCACACTAGCGCTGCGTAGTGAGAGAATGCTAAACTGTTCGCCAATGAAAAGGCCTTTACATACTGAATAACTTTTCTGAA
Organism: Aedes japonicus; assembly: GCA_034211315.2. Lineage (NCBI taxonomy): Eukaryota > Metazoa > Arthropoda > Insecta > Diptera > Culicidae > Aedes > Aedes japonicus. The sequence goes on along the minus strand of JASCZW010003235.1, from coordinate 59,584 downwards.
GACAGTAACATTCTACAGAGTGCAGCAGAAAATAATGCGAAAATTTGTTCTATTTCTTTCAAACCCCATTTTCAACTAATTCAAGCAATAATATCGAGTCCAGTTATCTTTATAAAGTCCTTTTAAACAAAGTTGTTCAATGTGTCCTCCATTTTTATTAATAACATCCTCGAGCCGACGCCGGAAGCCAGAGCATGCCTTTCGGACGTAGTCCTCCAACATTGACTACCATTTGCGCGTGACTTCAGTATTTTCACACTAGGGTGTGATGTTTTGCAGGCTCATGCTTCAACATATTCCCAAATCAAATTATCCAACGTATTAAGGTCTGGACAGCTAGGGGGGCACAAATCAATGAAAACAGGCGGCATTTTCAAACCGTTGGACGCCACCAAGCCAAACATCATGACACCAGCCGGATGTTTGGTTTGAAATTTGAATTTTACTTTTCCGGAACGTTTTCTATTTTCTGCGGTGAAATGAACCGGTCCGTGCGGCTATTGGCCACAGCATCGATGCTGAAATGCTTTTCGTCGGAGAACAGGATTATCATTTTTTCCTTCTTCAACAAGGAAAGCAATCTCTTGGAACGAGTCACTCGTAGTTCCTTGACCCGGTCCGTAATCAAATGGCGTTTCACTCTGGCTCTAGAAGATGCATGCAGGTCTTCTTTGATGATTTTCCGCATGGATTTCTCCAAAATATTAGCTTCCTTTGCAAGTTTTCTTATGAAACGCACGGGTTCCGAGCAATTTTTGCAAGAAGGGATTTGATCACGTTCGACGTGCGTGCAAAGCGCGTACGTCCTGTTCCCGGCTTCCACTGCTTATGCTTTTTTATGCGGTAAACTGTTGCCAAATGGCATCCTACCACCTGGCAATCGCTTTTGGCTTGATCTGGGCCAGCAACAAACTGGTGATCACTTCTTTCGCGAACATTTTGACGAATTTGCAATAAAACAAATATAATGTTTGGATGAGGCACATGAAAGTAAACATAAACAAATACACATTCGAAAGAAATTAGTCACTAGCTACACGAATTAACCCAATACTCAAGTTTGAACATTTTCGCATTGATTGGAAAACTAGGAGAATTAAAAATTAACACTTCATTTGATCACTTTTTAAAAATTAAAAATTAAACTTTGAAACACTTTTTTCAAATTTTCGCTAGTAAACGCGAGCTAAACGAAGCTTATCTTTTCACAGTTAGGCTTATTGCGTCTGCTACTTACAGACTTTTTCAGTGTCGAGTGCTCGACTTGTCGTTCTACTAATACGCTCTACTAATATCCTCAAAAAAGTTTTTTTTAAATAGTGTTTTTTTAAATTGAAAATGATTTTCGCATTATTTTCTGCCACACTCTGTATGTGATCCGTATCACGAGATATTCCGGAAAGGAATGTGTTGTACAAAGTAGAACGCGCAAGTGAAAATTGACTCGGGTGTTGAAAGGTTATCAACCTCGTCATTTTGTTGTTGATGCCTCAATTAACTATACCATCATTTGTGGACATTATAATTTCTATTGTTGTCGTATAGTCATGGACAGTAAAATTTATTGTACATACTATTTTATCTTTAGTATGCTTACAAAACGGGCACTGCTAATCTAAGTCTATCTGACAGTCTTTGGCGCAATTTAACCAACACAAGGAAGTAGTCTGAATCGAAGTTGGGGCAATGACTCTGGCGTCGATAATATCCGAGAAATGTCTTCCATTTATTTAACGGAATTTTTTATTTCAAATGTTGTGGTAAAAGATCTTTTGTTGTTCCAAACAAAGAGAGGACACATTCATGATTTTTACGCTTTGTGATATCATATTGTAACCATTAATGTTAAGTTAAATTGATGATGATGAGATTACAGATAAATTTAGTTTTTCGAAGAGACGGGTTAAGAGCTGGTTAGAAGGTCAACGTTGTCCAATATTCTTCTTTTCCACAACTTACTTCGATCACTATCTATTTAAAAAAGATCAGGGATTGTCAGAAAATCTATCGCTAAGATTCAACTATGGATGTCATGATAAAGATCGAACATATTTAAAAAACTATTTTTTTATATATTTACTCAAACTTAAAACCTTTAACATCAATTTCAATAGAGAAGAGTTCAGTAGCGAACAAACCTAATGTTGAAAGGAACTATATTAGAGATTTTTTAACAAGATTCTGACGTTTCTGGAGAAACCGAATACAAAAAGTTTAGTTTATTTCGTCTTACACCCAACAACCCTTGAAATAATAGAATCGAAAATTGATTTCACGAAAAACCATCATTCATACAACATCACAAAATTAGCACATGTGACCGTAATGCGAACGCTCCGGATTCTCTCATGGAAACTCCAATCTCCGCACTCAAGCCTTTTCTCCGCCACTGCATCGAATATCAAAGTAGGAAATATTTTTCCAAAACATGTATTTTATACCCCCATCACGGGAGACCCGGAGGAACCATCTGGCACACCCGACCGTAATTTATCGATGCGTACTCTGGAGGCTCTCCATTGGTGAAGGCACAGGCGAAGAATTACGCACAATCGACGACTGTGTCCAAAATTCCAAACCCCACATCAGGAACGTGTTTGATTTAGAAATAAGCTTTTTATCCAGAAACGACTGCGTCCTTTCTCTTGGGGAAAAAAAATATCCGCAATCCGCACGTAACACACGATTCGATAACAAACTATCACAAATCACTTTCGTTTCGAAAACGATAAATTTTACTCCATCGGACGGTATGTGGCAATCAAACTTTTCCTCGAATTTACGCGTTTGTTGTAGGGAGTATGCTGATTGATTGAAAAACGAGCTCCAATAAATCTGCGGTTCTCTTGTTCGATCCATAGCAAATGCAAAATTGATGTGAAAATTCTTCCCAGCAGTTTTCGCGAATGGTTTTATAACTTTTCCACTGCTGCATCTCGAGAAATCGTCGAAGTCGGTTTTTGAGTGCAGAGGGAGGCTCCATTGCAAACAAGAGTGCGTGATTAATTGTTGACAGTATGTCTTGTGCAGTGCTCGAAACGACGATCCACGTTCGTTTTATGTAAGCTGTGGTTATTTTTGCTCACAGTTTCTATTTGAAAACCATAAGTGACAAAGGAAACTATAAATGACCGCCACATCCCTTATTGCTAAAAATTACCTTTCCAATACCAATTCAGCATCAGTTTGCACGTCTTTACAGTAGATAAGGAGCGAAATTAAGTGTCTAAATGACAAAATTATTAATTATAAAAATTATGACAAGCTGGTATCAGCCTAATTAAACACCTAAAACAAGTACAAAGCTCGAGACTCCATTCGAAAAACAGAATCATGAAGGCTTAGTTAGCTGGTTTGTATCAGGTAATGATAGAGGGTTTAATAATCCCTAATACTAACTACTACTAATGTCTCTAATACTAAAACGGCCTAAAAATGTGCGCTGACACCTTCTTCCAACTTGTCAAGGGATTAATATATTGTTTGTACGCATCTCTTCTGAATGGCTGAGACACTGAATTCTTTAGATAGCATTTCTAAAACAGCCTCATTCGAACAGCCATAGCAAACCACGTGAATGACTCATATGTACGGATTAAATAGAGCAAAAACTAATCAAGGAAAATAATTACTCGTATTCATGCGTGTAAACGGCCCATTCAAAAATACTCATTTCGCAACAAAACTCAATTCTAAACGCAATGACGCCCCACCCGAACGAGATTTTATTAAAATTCTGCCCTCAAGGTTCCTCACTCCTCCTCCTCCTCCCACCATCGCTGACTATTATGGTTCAAATATGAGTCCACTTCACAGCTACCCCCTTCGCACGACCGCTCAACTGACTCATACAACATTCAGCACCGTCAATCAGGAGAATAAGGTTTGGTTATGATTTTCAAGAGGGCAAACACAGACGATGATGCAAACAGTTCCACCGCATGTGGAATCCAGGTTTAACGGACGAACCGACGGATTTACATTGCTTCATCGGTGTAATATGTGCTGGGAGTCAACGAGAAAATAGATTCCAACGCAAAGCCTCCATTGGACATAACATATGACTTGGAAGAGATTCCCACTTGAAAATTTCGAGAACTGATGGCTGCTATTGATGGCGGCATTCAATGTGAAAAGGTGAATAATGCAAATGCTAATCAGTCGAATGGGGACATTCAGGAGAAATGAGCAAATCTTCTTGAATTAAGCTCTAAGCAAAATATAACCAAAAAAATATAATATCGAACATTGCAATCGTCAAGCACAGAACGAATTACTAAAGCTCTGATTATTGCATTGTTTATCATGCAAAATGCTGAAAATCTTTTGCTTGATTTACTACTCCCTTCAATATTGTTAACGCAAAATATGACAAGCTGACAACCCTGCTCTCGGGCGTTTCTGAAGGGAGCGCGGTAGCTGTCAACGCGCCACAGTAATCTGAGTGACAGACGCGGATAGCAAAACAAAACTTTTTCTTAGAACGCGTGGTTCAGTACAGGCATACCTCGGTATGTACACGGTGTTCAAAAAGTTCGAATACAATTTTTCATCATTGTGTAGGTATGCGCCGTGTACATATTTTGTAATGGAACTGGTGTCAGTTTTAGCTTCATATATACGCCAATGGATATGCGTGGTGGTGACATTCTGACAGTTGTTGTTCGTTGATTACGCGCAAAGAAAGAGTATCGGGACGTTGTAATTGAGGGAGGATATTCAGTTAGAACGAGAAAAAAAACTGATTTTTGAAAAAAAAATTTCAAGGGGAAGTTTAAAAAATATTATTTTCAATTTTTTCTTCAACAAAATGGCGGCCGTAAGAGTGCGTTGAAAAAGTCGTTGTATTTTGCTCGAGCCGGCTCTCCTGGTCGCAAATTTGATCTGAAACCTACTAACCCAAAAAAATACACATTTTTTCCGCCATTTTATCACATTTTTCCATATCTAATAATAAAATATTACAATAAGTTTAAATTCATATAAAAGGTAATACTATAATAAAAAAAATCCTATAAGTTTCAGCTTAATCGAATAATTAGTTTTCGAGTTATAACCAGCATAAACTAAGAAAATGCTGTTATGAGAAAAACGCGATGAAAATAGATCTTCTCGGTCAAGCGTCTCTTAATACCTGCTGCACGCGAAAAAGACGTATTTGAAAAACGATGAAAAGTAACACTTGGAGTTCGAATTTCGAAAAAAGGGTTTCAGGAGCGTTTTCAACGGGAAATTTACTAACTTTTTATGCAATAAAAAAATTGAATTTTTTGGTCATTCTAACTGTATATACCCCCTTAAGCGTTTTTTTAACGGTAAGCGACCCGGCGATATATTCCGGCTACTAAAATCTTTTGGGATCAAGCAGAACTTTGTCTTCACAACTATCATGCGATACCAGGAGACGTCCTTGACTAAGACCGTGAGAGATCCGATCAGCCGCGTGGCAAGGACGCCATGGGTCACCAAAGTTGCGAGGGAGCGAATTTGGCGCAAAAATAACCGAGTCGGATTGCTGATCTCAAAGTTTTTATCGGAACCACTCGCACCATGTTCAGCAAAAACCGAAATTAAAACAGAATCCGGTAATTTTTTTCCAGATAACTGTACAATTTTACCGATATCCGTTAAATCGGATTACCGAACGTTCAGCTGTTGAGAATTCGGTAAAATTTTACAGACTTCTGTAAAATAAACGGAGATTGAAGACTTACACAAAACTGTCTATGGTGCTTCAGAGACTACCAACTAAAAACGTGCACTATTTTGCCAGTCAAGGAGTTATCCTTTCCCTCCTTTTCCTACCCTACGCTGGGGTAGCTTTGTACAAAACTGTGCTTGATTGGATACTGCCTTTCAAAATAGCCATCCGCTCCATTTCAACTGCTTCTATTCAAATTCACAGCCTGCCATACTATGAATACTTTCTCTTCATATATTTGGTTCTGGCAGAAATTTGCTGTCCACTCCTAGGGTCTCATGTTGATGAGAAGATATTTCCTTTTAAAAACTTCTACCAGTTCAAGACGGTAATTCTCAAAATCTTGGACGAAATGTACATGCAGTCCGTGCGTTACACTTGTGACGCGTTCAAGAACCGTTGTTGAAGCTCGTGAAGAAATACAAAGGAGCGAGTGGTCATTTCAAGAGTCATATATAATTATCGTTCCTTATAAACATGGCTCCTAATAAAATGGACTAAGAATAAAAATTAAAGAATAAAAAATAATTAATTTTTTAAACATAGTTTGAAAGTGTAACCGAGCTTATTGAACACCATGTACAAAGTCGAACAAAACATATGCAACCAATTTAAGACTATAATAAAATTGTACAGTAAACATTTGTGGTAAATTAAAATTAAGAAGAAGGCATGCACGTGATCAAAATAAACATAATTCAAATGTATTGTGTGGAATATAACAGAATTTATTCACAAATAATGATGATACCTAATATCAATTGAAAAAGTATCTTAACATTAGATGTTGAACACGTAAAAATTACATCACACAAAGTGATTTGCCAAAAGTCCGTTGAACCGATTGTCTTTAAGTTGAAGTGTTAAAATAAGACTAACATTTGAAAAGGGTGGAAGAGCCAAAATGTTAACAAATCATATTGTATTATATTTTGATTGAACAATTTCAGAACAACTAATTTTCCTTGATAATGACATTCCAATCAATTATGCACTTACTTAAACAAAAAAAATAGATTATGGCGTTCTTCCGGATCACACATTGCTCTTAATATTTTGCTGTTCCGCCTCCTCTTAAGTTAGCTTATGAACCTGGTTAGCTTTCAGGCAAACATTATTCTATTCATCGTATACTTATTTCGACTTGAGCTGTAAATATACATATAAAGGGTGTATTCGATAAAACTGGCACACAGAAAATCTTCTGTAACTTTTGAATCGTATGAGTAAAAAACCTAGAAATTTGAGCAGTTCTTATCCATAGTGTATTATTTTCATCTGCCAAGTTTCATAGTTATACATTCAGTAGTTCCAGTCATGTAGTCGAAACAAGAAATTGTCCGTGAGAAAATTTTGTGCACTCACAATCAAAATCCAGGGGCGTCCCACCGGTGGATTGCTAAAAGGCTTGGAATTGCAAATACAACTGTGTCTCGTGTAATAAGAACCTTCAAGGAGCGTCTGAGTGTCCAAAGGAAGGAAGGGAGTGGTCGTAAAAGTGGTCCAATGGACAGTAAAATGGCCAGGAAAGTCGTACAACAATTCAAGAACCGTCCAAACATGTCAATTCGAGATGTTGCTAAAAAGTCTAAGGTGTCAGTCGGTTTTGTGCTGGGTTACATGAAGCGTGCTGGGTTACATGTTTACAAAGTGCAAAAAGCCCCAAACCGGAATGAAAAACAAAACATCACTGCGAAAACCCGCGCCCGGAAACTTTACACGAAGCTGCTCACCAAATCCGATTGCAACTTCCTGGGCAAGAATATTTCGTTGCCAAGTCGAAGTTCGATGTTCCGGAGGATGTTCGAAAGAAGAAACTATCGAAATTTGCAAAGAAGTTTCTAATCTGGCAGGCGATTTGCGGATGTGGTGAAATAAGTGCTCCCTTCATCACTTCCGGAACAATAAACGGTGCGATTTACACGGAAGAGTGCCTTAAGAAGCGTCTCTTGCCATTCATTAAGAAGCACAAAGGATCAACTCTGTTTTGGCCTGATCTAGCATCCTGCCACTACGCTCGAAACGTATTGGAGTGGTACCGAGCCAACGGAGTCAATTTTGTGCCAAAGGATATGAACCCACCAAATTCACCGGAACTTCGTCCAATTGAAAAATTCTGGGCAATTATGAAAACGGAACTTTGCAAACATCTCAAAACTATAAAAACAGAGCTAGAATTGAAGATAATTTGGGTAAAAACAACAAAAACACTGTAAAAATCGGTTGTACAAAATTTGATGGGTGGAGTGAAAAGGAAGGTGCGGGCACTCGGGATGGGAAACGAAATTGAATAAAACAAATGTTGTAAATCAAAACTCATTAGTAGTTCTTCATTCCCTGAAAATTTCAAGAAAATCCGATAATCAGTTTAATTTTGATGAGTTTATATGTGTGTGCCATTTTTATCGACTACACCCTTTATTTATGGATTTCATGCGTGCTTTCTTTATCATTCATAACTTGAAAATAACCAGTACGCCCTAATCAAAAAGCAGAAGTCATTTCGCCTCATATTTTCACCCGTTAAAATGTCAAATTGGAACTACGTAATGTTGTTGATTTCCATTGATTGTTGTTACGCCTTCGATAGTTTTACCTGTTTTGCTTGCTAAGGATAAGGTTTCATCGAGAATTCATTAAATGATATTGATTCGCGTTGAAGAAAACGAATTAATTTATTAATTTTTTCATGAAATGTTTGACCTTTATTCAGATCAACTCAGATTTTGCAATGGAGAGCCATGTTTTGCTCCTCTTAAAATCTGACAATTATAAACGCCGTATATCAGCCTTAGTAAGGCAAGAGTTTTCGCGCAATTCTCAACTTCTCTCTCAGTACCTAGACTCGTCTAATTAGTAAAATTAACTGTTTTGGTAAGTGGAGCAAAAAATTCGACTTCTTTAAACATTGAACACTGGGTCGTAATTCCTCGCTACTTGATTAATGTGACTGAAGAGCGTAAGCGTGATGCCAGAATGTAATAATTCAACGGTGAGTTTCCAGTGCTGGCAGTTTGACAGGCGAAAAACCTAAGGCATAGGAACATTCTAAAATTAAACAGATCGTATTTTGGTTTTTTATCAAGTTTTAACTCAATAAAACATATTCATGCATATATTGTGCGAAAAAGTTAAGCACTGCTATATTATTCAAGAGAAGAGCATAAAAGATGGCTTATTGGAGCTTTCTATGAAAAATAGGATTTGATTTTCGTATTTCAATCGTTGCCTCTAGTTTTCTCGGTTTCGTGATTTTGGAATACCGCCCTTTTCATTTTTTTTTTATTTTTCTCTTAGGACCCTCCATAAGATGTTATACCTCATTTGAACCGGCAAGTTAAACCGTTACGCATATAGATCACCGCTTCGTGGTGCGTTACGGGGTATCAGAAATACAACTGACCTCTTGTCCGAATCAATTCAAACTAACGAACATATTTAATTTTGTAGTCAAAGAAACTTACCACAGTCCTCATTACATGTAATGTCTTGTTAAAAGTGACATTACTCGTATTGAGCCACTGATGATGAGCTTGAAATAAGGAAATCATTATTAGTCACTAACGTGTGTTCTCATGTTCTACAGTTTGAAGTGGTTAGGACAAGAGGTCTTATGCATGGTCAGTATCGGAGAAATTGTTTGTTTTCTTTGCAATGAATGCGATTTTGACTGAAGAGTGCCCTCGCTCCTCAAAGGGTTGAAATAACGGAAACTTTTGTAAAAAAAAACTCGATTCATTGCCAACAAAAATAGAAAATGACAACTGTAACAACACCAAATATTTCCTTATTTCTCAATAGTGATGAATTGACTCGACATGCGCTACACACAGAATACGGGATATACATATTACAAAAGATCAAATTTCAGCTCACAGTGGTTTGTGCCCGAACATAGAGAAATTACCGACAAGTTTTATAACATTGGGCCATGCTTTCTTAGATTCTTGATCTGTTTTGACTGTCTTATAGGATGATTACGTAATTCCTACATCATAATAGTCCAATGTTTCTCTGTTGGTCTCAAGTCTGGCGTGGTTGGAGGATTCAGGCTCTTGGGTACGAAGCTGGCCTTGTCCCTTGCAGTGTAGAACTATTGTCCTAAAAGCTGCTGAAAGTCTGCCTTTATGTTAGTTTCATCATCCATTATTAAATAAGGTTATTAGGTTTTATCGTTAGCTGTTGCGCATAAGCTAACCTTCCCGTGGTTTTGCTGCCACATTCTTCTGATCGTTACAATTTAGTGCATTCTAGACTTCAAACGTACGTAGTTCAGCCCGATTATTGAGCTTTAGCACAAGACCTGTGGTCATGATTTGGCACCTGATTTGTGGTTTGGTTTGCGCCTGATAGCTTTAACTACCCTGCTGTCGAATTTAGCGCTCCTGCGAGAAAATGTTTATCCTCTTCCTTTTTCTTCGAACAGTAGTCAAACATACTCTGTGACGTTCAATGACAAGGGAAACTGTAGAGTTCACGATTCCAAAATGTTTAGCTATGGCACGATACGAAAGAAGTGTATTTTCGAAATGGGCGTGAAAAATTTCGTCGTGAATCCTTTGCTGTTCCATTTCGAAAACTTCACTCCAAATCCATTTCAAAAACTTAATCGCACTTTTCAAGAAAAACAAGAAACACATCTCCATATAAAACTAAAATCACCCTAACTTCAAACATTTTACCCTAAGGGTAAAGAGTTATAGCTATTTTTGTTTATTGCCATTTTAACTTGGACAACCTTTAGGTTCGATAACCCAGATAACCCTAGTCTGAATGGAGTAAGATGTAACGACTTGTTGTCACCTACGGGGTAGGAATTGTCAGTTCGGGTCACGTGACACTTCGGGTAAATCAAATGGAGAGTCATCTCATATGTAGTGCACTTCTTCAGCGTCTCGTACCAGTCGAGTTATTAGTACGAGACACTGAAGAAGTCTGCCTATTGTAGACGAAATAGGCGTATCTGTCAAGATAAGCAAAGGTAGTTGGAGTCAAATGGAAAATACTAATTTTTCTTCTTATTTCTAGTTACAAATAGCCTGTTTTGCCTGTTCAGGTGGTGGATTCGTCCATACCTTGTCCTACCCCGCAGTGGGATGTTAGGCGAAGAAATGCAAGCTTGATTTGAGTACTGCTATTTCCAAGCCCTTCGTTCAATTTTCAATAATTCTATTCAGTTTTCACAACCTGCCGTACACTGACGGAACTATCAACACTTTCTCTTCATATCTTTCATTTCGAGCAAACATTACTGTCCACTCTTGGAGCCTCGTGGTGATGAGCGAGCATCTCCTTCTAAATCATAATCGTTACTCCACGTACGGAGAATACAAACATAACTATTATAGCAAATAGCCTGCCAACAATGTCTTTTTAGAATATATGTGCAGCTTTTTACTTTTGAACGAAAGAAAATGATACTCTTCTTGCTTCTTTGCTCTCAACTTAGTGTTCTAAATGCACATTCAAAGTTATACATTGAGAGCTTCCGATGACAGGTAGCATTTTGAATAAGTATGATTGTGTGGCAAGAACAATCATACTCTATGCCCAGGAAGTCGAGAAATTTTCCATAACGAGAAATTCCTAGACCAGACTGGGAATCGAACCCAGCCACTTCCGGCATGGTGTTGCTTTGTAGCTGCGCCTTTAAGGACTGAGCTAAGGAAGGACTGGATGTTTTGAATTGGGTGAAATAGCTCATCAAACCTGCCTTTGCTATGAGGTACCAGGTGGGTCTCCACCGATTGCCTATTCATCTGCCAAATTTGGAAGATGTGTGCAACTAGTTATTTCAAATTTCAATAATCCGTCCACAATATCACAAAACATTGCGATTGGTTGAGCGAATTTAAGATAATGAAATCATTGAGTATTGGACAAAGTCTCTCCGGGTGGTGCTAAATCGATGAGCTTGGACATCAACAGAAGTGAAGATGCCAAAAGGCACGAAATGCAACTACGGTCTCTTAACTAGAAATTAGAAGAAAAATTAGTATTCTCCATTTAATTCCAACCCTGCTATCTCTACAATTGCACTTATCTTCGTACTAGTAACTCGACTGAGTCGATATTGTACGGACTCTAGTCGATAATCGGTGCCATCCTAATAAACATCTAACATTGCAGCATAAAACGTCTCGTCGATTCCCATAATTAATCTCGACGTGGGCGCAATGGAATCTTGATTGGATTTTCGCCAGGTAATAATGTTCATTGTGGTCTGTTGAACATTATTTTGTACTGAAAATGAACATTTTAACATAAATAAATATCAATGCATTTTTGGAGGGCAAACATTCATTGTTCTGGATTTATCGTTTGATTTTCGCAGTGAACTTATAGATAGTCAGTGTTATGTTGCCTGAAAATCCTCGCCTAACTAGCAAAACTTTCATCAAGACTAATTCTTCGTATGCGAAGAATGTCCATCAATAAATAGCAAGGCAGGGTGATATTCGGCTGGTCGTTGAAAATTTCAACAGGCATGTAACTCGACGGATTCCATGCGAATCTACATCCACGTGGTGTTCCTCTATCCACGGTTGCAGGCGCCACTCCCAGCTTCTTTGCGACATCTCGAACGGAGAGGTTGGGGTTCCACTCGAAACAGCAGGCAACTCTTTTTGTCCTCGCTGAGGCCTCCGGCTTTCGATTTCGTTCACCGAACACCTTTAATACGTTGGTAACAGTTGATCTAGCCACATTCAACAAAACAGCACGTGCCAAAATTTTGATGCATTGCTTCTCTTCCTTCGACGACATTTTGATAACTGAAGTGCTAATCTCAAAATCAAAATAGAGGCATGATGCTACACGCACACATCTTCAAAATGAGGGGTGTGCAATTTTTTTTAATGCACGATGATAGGAAATGCCTCAAGTTTAAGTCGACCAAATTTTGATCGGAGCACCCACATTTTACTAAACATCTGATATGACATAAAATATGTAAAAAAAAATATCACAAAACCAGGCATATCTTCGTTCACTGAGCCGTGCGGTAGTTGAAGCAGCTTCTATTCGATTTTTCCGGAAATTTCACATGGGATTAGCACTATGTTATTGATCTTGAGCCTCTCCGTGCAAAGATGTCTATAAATTATTCAAGAAAATACGGGGAAGTCTGGTAAAATAAGCTCTTCAACTCCACAATCATATCCGTGCGGTGATTGAAACCAGTTCCATTCGATTTCAAAGACAATTTCCAAGCGGAAATGGCCTTGTTTACAAGCCGCGCTTAAAAACGACAAAAGTTACAGAGTTTTTCCATAGTTTTCATTAGTTCTTGTCCACTGTGCAACGGTTTATGCAAGTGATCATGCTTTTTCATACTATTCAGTCCATTAATTTTGCTGTATATTTTCGAAGTTTTGTTCAGTATGACAATAATGTGTCAGATGAATTAAAATAACCAAATCAGGGCTGAAAATCTCGATAATAAAGGAAAAAAAAAGATTTTGTAGGCAAATATGTTAAAGAAACATCAAATTAATTCTCATTAGTTTAACCAATAGGAAAATCAGAATTGAGCAAGCCCTTCCACGAGAAGCATCAATATGCAACGTAAATAGGCATTTCATTAAATTTTAATCAAACCGCCCATCCCACAGCAACCCCACAAGCCTCGACTCTATAAATACAGAGTTGAGGCTTGTGGGGTTGTCATATGACTTCATTATTTACCGTACGCGTGGGACTGCCACAAATCAATTTGAGAGCTGCTGGGATCTTGGTGTGAGCTATTTTATCGTGGCTCATAGCCCCGTCGTGGTTTGTGGAACCCTCCTGGAAGTCTCGGTACCAACCGATAATTAGCCTAATGGACTCCCCATTAAATCAGTATCAGTGAGTTTACCTCAGTGTCAGTAAACCATCAAAAGCAGCACCAGCGGCATTCAAATTTCATCGATAATTTCTCACTCATTTAATTAATAGAAGCTGGTTGGGGAGAGTGAAAGTGAATTTCGTTCGTTCTAAGTCGAACTCGAATCCTTCTTGCTAGATTAAATCAATCAATTAACGAAAACGTCAGCTAATATTCGAACGAAAAAACCGAGTCCCTTCAAAATCACCATCAGCTACAGTCGCTTAATCCCACAACTGACTCCGGTAGCCGTCATTTAATTCGGTGAGCTGTCGGTGTTGATGTTTTTGATCTCTTATCAAAAACAGACAATCTTCGCTGGAAAGACTCCCCCTTGAAGCAGAAAGTGTATCATGTTTCAGCTGAATGAAACCCACAGACCGTGTCTGTGTGGAAATAGGAATCCAAACTAAGAAAAACGCATTGGAAGTGAGTGGCTCATCTGCCCTTCTTTTCATCGTCACCATATTCGACGGTTGTTTCCGAGAAGTTCTTAGTCAGTCAGTCAAAAGTCAAGGTCTGCAGCGAGATCTGGCCGTAATCTCCACCGGTAGATCTTCTCATTTTGCTAATGAGCCAATGATTTCTCGTACCTACTTATTCACTCTTTTGCCTAGCTTTTCACTCAGGTGCCAACCAGATAGAGTGCAGTCGGAAATCGGGGATTCTGTCAAAGCATGAGCTGATGATGATGATGATGATGATGATGATGAGGACGGATGGGTAAAACGATGGATTATAGATAAGGGATTAGGTTGGTGCTATTATATGTAGGTGCTACTGTTGCTTTGGTGGAAAGATAAAAGGGAAATATGCTTTGCTGTCTTGTCAAATGGAAACCACGTCAAAAATCGTATCGTTTTCACCGGAAATTTTTCATCTTTGACCGTGATACACATTTTACCTCATGTATTTAACCAGAAAAGAGATCCCTTGAAGAAGATTAACAAATACTCACGGAATGCCGTTGATATCAATGGAACAACGAACACAATCTGCATGACTTGCCCATACAGACACGCATCGGTGACATCACAACCTTCCAGTTGTAGCCATCTTTTTCCACTAACCAGTAGCGCTGAGAGAACCGGAACCGGCACAGTTACCGAATGTTTTGTTCCAAAATACCCTCACTATTTATGTTTGCGGTTAACGGGGGCATTGGTAGAACCACTGATCCACAGCAAACCGGGGAAGGCCTTTCCTCGGGATACGCTCGAAGCATATTCATTGTTATGCGTTGTGTGATTCCGAGACCACACCATCTCCGCCGCCACATTGGCCGGGGGATCTAACTGTGGTAATGTTTTCATCATCTGGTTTCGTCCCCATGTACAATGTGCAACACAAGAAGCAAACCGGCTGTGGCACACAGGAGGGTAACCCGGAAAATAATGCTAATGGTGCCACTCTTCGACGGATTCTGCAAGCCTTTTCTGCCCTTACCCAGAAATCCCGGCCTTTCAGCCGCATTCCGGAGCGCCTATGGTTGGTTCCGCATTTTTTTTTTTTTTATTTCATGCAGCATATTCTCGCCACTGACGTTATCCACGACTGAGAACGCAGTCAATCGGAATGGATTCGTAAGGCGGCTGTGGAGGATGCGTCGCCCTAGTACATCTAGCTAGCAAGCAAGCTGAGAGCCCATAATATGATAATGCTGATGGCAGCGAGAAAAATATATAATTTTTGAATATCAAATTTTATGGCAAAGATCCCAAGGAGCATTGTTCTTGCAACGGTGGAGGGTTCTGTTGTAGGCGATGAATTCGAGACAATCAGTCCCTAGGTTTATTCTTCACAGAATCTTGAACCGCTCCCACTCAACCAGACCAACCAGGCAAGGCAAACTTAGACACCGAAGAAGAGCAGTCCTTTCTGTAATCATTTAATATGCGCGGAAAGTGTTTCCAGCAAGTCGGTAAATAAGTAATGAGGGGTTGAAATGACATTTCATAAACAGTTAATTCAATTTGCGAATTGCCAGTTATACTCCCAAATGGCAAAGTTATGTCCCCAAGCAGCGCAAACAATGATGTCATTGAGATGTCTAATTGAATCAAAACCGTAAAATCTTTCGAAATGCACCGATAAAGAGGGAACAGCTTTACTTTCGCAATTCAAAATTCAATCGTGTAGAATTTTTCGAATCAATTTATTTCCGCTTGTTCTATTTCGGTGGCATGCTGTCAAATCGAATTTATAGACCCGATCACGAACCGTGAGTTGCAGCGAATGCAGTGAATATCCAAAAAAAATCGGGTTAGTTGGCACGCGAAGTACCTACTACCAATCCCCAACAACAACAACAACAACAACAGTTCAGGTTCATCGAATTTGCCAGATACATTTATTTGCAATGTTGTACATCGTCATGTACCGTGTCAAAGAATTGCACCATTTATCATTACCCTGTAGAATGTCAACGAGAGTGACATGAAACCTGTGGTTGACCGTGACCGTTAGAATGGACACCGTCTGTGGGGTGGAAATTACAAGCATGACATTGTCATGTTTCATTCATTCCGAATGCAAATCGTGTCCTCTTTTGAAGCGAGAATTGCGCATCGATAGCATCAGTGAGTTTTAAAAGGGATCATAATGCTTTTCGATGCTCTTAACTTAGGATAGAATTAACGATGGTGCCCAGTTGGAATTGGAACATAGACTATTGCGCATTCACCTTCAGCTTCCTCTTCATAATAGCCCAAGATCTCTCTATCGGTCTGAGCTGGGGACAGTTTGATGGTTTGAGTTCTTTCGGTCTAAACTGAATCCTGTTGGTTTCATACCACTGTAGCACTGTTTTACTGTAATGACAGCTTGCAAGATCTAGAATGGCAATATTCGCTTTTGGAGACATTCCGTTCTGCACAGCTCTGAATTAAATGTCTTATCAGTGATGAAAACCTTGGCCTTCTTACCGCAGCCAAATCATGTATTTACGTGCAAATTTATCTGCAAACACAACCTTGAATTTGGCAGGAACATCTCCCCGAGCCGAAACCAAGTAAAATGTTTGTCCCGGTAGCTGTTTGAAATCGGCCTTTACATAGGTTTCATCATCCATGAGGAGGCAGCCATTTTTGTCAACACCTGATTATACACTTTCCTGGCACGTATTCTGGCCACATTGTTCAGCTTTTGATTCCTATTTGGTTGTCTACTGGCACGGTATGACTTAAAGCGTTCCCGTAGATGAATCCGTTGCTAGGTACTGCGTGCGACACGAAACTTTTTGGCCAAATCGCAGTCTGAGATGTTGGGGTTTGCAATTGACGGTTGACAATATACGCCCGACGCTTGCTTTGACACTTGTGGTCCGTCGACAAAGTTTCTCTGTACTTTTTCAAGACACGCCACACGGTTATTACAAGTATTTTTACCGTTATAAACTAAAATGTTGTCTACTATTGGTTAATACCATAATACTCATATATTAAGAGTTTGAGAAACTATAACTGCCCTTCTGTTTTATTGGAACAGCACTTCAAGTCCACGAAATCTCTTTTTGCCGCACGGTTGAAATTTTATGCATTTAAAGGGTGTAAACGATAAAGTTGCATTACATAAAATAATTGGTCAAATTTCCGCTGTTTCTCATCATATTTTAGGGGAAGCCTAGGTTTCACCATTATTATTTTCACTTCACTTAGGGTAACGGGATGTAATGTTAGCGTAGCTCCTTGATTCGGCCTATGTACCAAATATGTCATTATTTCGGCGATAATCGACAAAATCATGTTGCTATCAAGATGACCGATTTATTTCAAAGTAATTTAGACATATTTAATCAATGCATAGTTGTTAATTTCCGCGTAATTTCATATTTCCTCAACTTTTTAGACACCATGAATTTACTGGTTAAGCTGAACATATGTTGTTCACGATTTTCGAATGATCTAAATTTGTCGAAATTGAAACTTTAAACCAAATAATGCAGCCAAGTTGAACAGAAAATATTCACTCGTTATAAACTAGCAGGTCATAGGGCAAAATAGCAAGGATTTAACATGAAAACCATAAGCCCAATGTTAGGAACATATTTTTTACTAGGTTCCCAAATATGGCCTGTTGCATGGAAAGAGTAGTAAAAATGTTGCTATTGGTAACATTTACAATGAAAATGTCTGAGTTTCGGTTGAATATTTTTCATATGGCTCATCTAAACACAAACTAAAGGAACAAAATCTGTGTAGAGTGAATTATAATGCTTTGACTTCCGAATGGTCGCTAAATTATATGTAAAAGTCACTAAAGTGTTTCTTAGTAGTTTAAGTATAGTTTGATTTGTAAAATAGTTTGTTGGGTAGACCGAATACAGCTGGCAACGCCTTGAATCTGAAAATCAGAAAAAAAAAATCGTACGTAGGCAACATCTAAGAACAAATCTATTGAATGGGACGAACTTGCATCCATGATTAGACCCAATTTGGCACCCATAGACCGACATTAAATCCATAACCGTCGCAAGTGTGTAAAATGTGTTGGGTAACTTTTCGTGATACATACTACCAGGTGGTTTATTTAACATATCTTTGCAAGTGTATAGCTAGTTAATTGATGCTTCCAGCTCAAATGCCTTATGAGTTATAATAAAAATGTAATCGATTGCTGCATATTAGGCTGAGTCAAGGGACACATACCCTATTTAACGAACACTTTTTCAGAAAAAAAAAAAAGACAGCTTTCGTCTTTATTCTATACAATATAACCTACAAATCCAATTGACCGTACCGTGAAAGGGTCAACACTACCCAGAAGATATAGTACATCATCAAAATCGTCTTTTTTCGAATATTTGACCATGTTTTCGTCATTCTTTCGACTGTTATCTTTAGGTTTTTTTTTCGCGGATTGCACATCACAATAGCACAGTAATTTTCAATTATTCGCAGCTCTTGAGTTTTAAGGGGATTAAGATCTTTCAGCACAAAATAACATCATGCCTGGTACCACTCTAGTGCGTCTATTGCGTTGTGGCTTTAAGCCGAATCGGAACAGAAAAAAGAGAAGAAGCTGCTTTTATACACATTCTTCCAAATATACCTTCCCATTCGTAGTTTACACAAAAGGTGTGCACCACCGACCGCTAAGCCACTTGTTTGCCAAATCATGAATTTCTCAACTAGCTTCAACAATTTCTGCTTCTTGAAGTTCATTGGAACATCAAACTTTTCAACAGTAGTGACATACTAGGGGGCTATCCATATACCACGTAGACTGTGTTGGACCGATTTCTGACACCCCCTCCCCTTGCGTGGACAATCATTCATATAATTTTTCAATAGATTGTATGGATCGTGGACAATTGCCAACCCCTACCCTTTTCCCCAAACTGCCCACGTGGTAGATGGATGGCCCCTAGTGAGATTTTGATTTCTCAGAATATGATTAAAGTCCGTAGCTAGATGCTAAATGCAACGGACCAACTCAATATGCTTGTGTTTGATGTTAAACAAAATGCCACATTTTTTTTGTGTTTAATTTTTTTTTATGTTAAAATTTATGAAATCTATATATAAAAATGATATTCTGTCTGTCTGTCTGAACCTTATACACTCGAAAATAACTGAACGTGAAATATTGTATGGAAGAGTTTTTGGGCCTGGGAAGGTTCTTATGATAGTTAGAGATCCCTCCCTTTTCTTGAAGGGGGGGCTCCCATACAAATTAAACACAAGTTTCTGCATAACCTCTAGAGCTAAACATGCCTTCTCTGAAAGGGGAGGCCCTCATACAAATGAAACAGATGCAAACGGAACCAAATTTTTGATGTGGAGGTTTTGGAATAAAGAAATGTTGTTCGGGCACGAACTTTGCCGGCCACCGAAGGACTTACTTCGCTACTTTTCAGCAGCCACCAAAAAGTGTACAAAAAGCGCACAGAAACACGGGTCACTAAACCACTGCTTTCTCTAAGTATCTGCCCAGTTTCTTCAACGATAGGCCACTAGCTCGTCGACCTTTTCACTAAGGTCCGACTGATGCACTGAAACGGCTAAGTCCCTTCGTAAAAGGGTACTTAGAAGGAATGCACCTAACCGACACTGCAAATCGATAAAGTCACCTTTTGGCGGGGGACTTGTAATTATTTTCGAAATGGAACCGAACGATATGGTCGACCGTGATAGAGTGTAATACGGAGAAAAGAATGCGCGCACGTCCGTTCGACTTGGTTTGTTATTTTGAACTGATCTTTTGGAATGGGAATATGTACATTGGGATGAGTATGGTGTGGGGTATAGGAACGATGGTGAGATCGGTAAACAATCGGTGATCTCGATTGGTACTCATCGCCTTGGTACCGATGGATAGGGTGTTGTGTGGCTGCTGTGGTTGAAGTTTTCGTTGTGTCTCCTACAAATGTTTCTACTGTTGTTCATGACCTCTCTTTTCTCTGGTATGGGAGTGTGTGGGGGGGGGGGGGGTGTCATACAAATGAAACACAAATCTAAAACAAACAATTATCCATACTGTTATGATAGTTTGAGACTCCTTTCCCGTCTGGAAGGAGGGGAGGAGGGGCTCTCATACAAATGAAACACAAACTTCCGCATATCTCGAGATCTAATCAAGCAAATAGATCCAAATTTGGCTTGTGGGGGTTTTTGAAACAAGAATTGTTTCTATTGGTTTGAGACCCCTCCCCTATCAGAAAGAGATGGGTCTTATATAAATGAAACAAAAATGTCTGCATAACTTGAGAACTAATCAAGCAAATGGAACCACATTTAGCATGTAGAAGTTTTTGTACACATTAAATGTTTCTGCGGTTGTTCGTGACCCCTCCTCCCTCTGGAAGGTGGAGCTCTCATACAAATGAAACACAAACCAATCGTGCGAATTATGCCTACTGTTATAAAAATTTGTATGCAGGGGTTTTTGGAACCAGGAAAGGTTCTTATGATGCTTTGAGACTCCTCCGCCGTCCGGAAAAGGAGGGGTTTTATACAAATGAAACTCAAATTTCTGCATAACTTGACAAATAATCAATCAAATCGAACTAAATTTGGCATGTGGGGGTTTTGGAAGATGAGAAATGTTTCTACGTTGGTCCGAGACCCCTCCTTCCTCTGGAATCAAACATGAGAATAATCCCTACTGTTAAGATTTTTTTATGCAGAAGTTTTTGGGGCCGGAGAAGGCTCATATGATAGTTCGATACTACTTCCCCATCTGAATGGGGTGAAGGCATATAAATGAAACACAAGTTTTTTGCAAATCTCGAGAACTAATCAAGCAAACAGAACGAAATTTGGCATATGGGTTTTTCTTTTTTGAAGGCAGGATTTTTTCAATGGTGGATCGAGACCCCTCTCCTCTCAGTGCTACATTCTGCCCAAGAAGTTTATCTATAGTTATACAAGAGAAAATTACGTTCAATCAGACAGGACACGGCGAAGTTTGATGATGTATGTTTTGTCTTTGAAATACTCCTACACAGAAATAAAAACCATGGTAGAAACTAATGATCCGAGGGTATAATTAGAAACACCCACCTATGTTTTAATTTGCAAAAATTACACACATTACCAAACGAAAAAATTTTAACAACACTCATTCCTAAAAAGCACCAGTTATGTTAAATGTTCATTCATTTAGTTCCAAGGCTCGCACCGGGTTTACCTCATTTTTACATGTGCAAAATTTGGTCACAATCTGTCTAGAGGTTATCGAGATGTCTTTCAAGCAAAGAGTGCTTTGATGAAAACAATATGGTTACGGCCGTGGAAAATCCAGGCCAGTCCCACAGGTGGATCGCGAAACAGTTGAGAATCCATAGTTCGACCGTGTTTCATGTGGTGAATTCATTCAAGGAGACCCAGATGACCCAGCGGCGAGTGGCAGCGGAAGAAAAGCGAAGTCGACCGACCCCGTGAAGGCAAGGATGGTGAAGGATTACTTCATGCGTAATCCGAACCATTCGATTCGGGACGTGGCAAATAAGGTCGATTCTTCAGTCTGGTTCGTCCAGCAGACAATGAAACGGACTGGACTTCATGTCGTCAAGGTAAGGAATTTGCCTAACCAGTTTAAACAGAATACGATGACGAGGAAATGAGAAAAGAGCTTAGTAATTTCCCTTTAATTCCAACTACCTTCATTGCTTATTCAGCCAAATAAGCGTATCTCGTCTACAATGTGCCGACTTCTGCAGTGTCATGTACTCGACTTGAAGTAAACCTTCGCAATATATACTATTTTCCAAATACAACCAAATGTACCTACAGCTAACATTCTTACCCAACCTATCCTGAGTCAAATACAAAAATTATACTTAATACATATCTACCTTGCTTTCTATCCTGCTACCTAACCTAGTTATTCTATAGCAGTAGGTGCTCGCTGCATTGTCTTTACTGTTGGCTAGGTAGTCGGTTAAAATGTCATGTGTACCCGTTACCTTGGCCTTTGTTAAGAAGATTTGTGTTCTGTGTTTATTGATTTCTAAGCTTTCTGCGCCGTCTGATTTCCAGGATTGAGAGGTAGTTCGTAAGGTTGTGATGTCAGTTGTCGATATGTCATGATTCTCCATGAAGATATGTTGTGCAACTTTGGGCTCCAAAGCGAAAGTTTCATAACAACTGTCACTGTCAACCAAGATATTTATATTCCTTTATATGCTTGCAAAAACGCTTATTGTCTTTCTTAAACAAACATAGTTGTTCCGTGATGATTTGGCAAGACCTCGCCTTTTTCCACAACGGAAAAATGGTTGGGATTGGTACGCCAAACTGAAAAATATTGGGCAATCGTAAAGAGAAACCTCAATTGAACTAAAAAAACAGTTGGAAGTGAAAAACAGTTCAAGGCAAATTGGCGTTCAGCATCAAACAAGGTGGATAAAACAGCAGTACAAAACTTGATGGAAGATGTTAATTGGAAGCCTATGAAAATCATTTTCCTGTGTTTTGTAAACGATGAACTTCAAAAAGAAATAAAGATTGATCATTTATATAATAAACTAACCAGTGTGCACTTAGTCATGTTTGACAAATTTTTGACCGTTCCACCCTTAAGAGGGTTTCGATGGGGGTTCCTTTGAGTTCTTTATAGAATGAACCTCTGAAAATGAAATAGTTTTCTTCCGTGCAAAGTCGAGTCAGCTTAACGTACATCCGCACCTTTTGCTTCCATGCCGTCTCGTCTTATTGTTTTAAAAGCCAGTCTTCTAAAGGTTAATCCCGTCCTTGATTGGTACACTAGAAAAAATGGCCGTGACGTCGAAAAATACCATTACTTCATTATCATTTATATCACTTAATGACTGTAGATGGTGTACAAATACCTGAGAGTTACGAGTTGAGCTTGTTCAGTATTGTTCGGAGATACCTTGAAATTCATTTACTAGCCATTTTGCTAGTTTATGGTTTGGAGATCTTCCAGATGAAACAATTTCCCTCATTTCATTTTCGGTGATGTGGACATTTCTGAAGGCCTTCAATTCTTGGTAGGATGGGGTTAGTTCCCAAAGAAGACGGACTGCTGTATCCCTCAGTACTAATTTACACTCCAATAGTGTTTACCCACGTGGTTCACCATGTTTGGTATGAGGTCTTTTTTTGTTTCTTTATTATAGTGGCTTTCAGCCTCCTGGGCTAGTTCGCCACTAAGGTATGAGTCTTCTCGAGGCTGCCTGTAACGTTCATTACTGATCTTTGAAGCCATCTGCCAGTTGTAGTCTTCCTTATCGATTTTGACGACTCTGTTTTCTTTGTCAGCTTCTGAGTATAAAACAGGCTTAGACTTCAGTTCCCTTACGATTCGAATCTGCTTCTCGTTGGTGTGTCTTTGTTTTTGTCCGACCTACGTTTTTAAAAGATGTTGGAAGTGTGAGCGTAATTGCTGTGTCTACGCCGGTGATGATCCTCTAGACGTCGGGCTTGGTTGTAACCGCGTATCCTAATCCCTGCTTGAGGTGAGTCGATTGTTCTTCCGTGAAGGCGGTCGTCGATGTGTTGGCAACCAGTCCCTCAATGGAGCGAATCATCGGCGTCGATTCGCATTTCTCTGCTACCTTAACTTGGAATTAGAACTCCTGTAATTTTACGGGATACTCCTTGGCTAACTTCAGATGCAGAGAATAGCACCCGAAGTCTTCCAGTTCAGTTTGTTGTATAGTTGTTTGAGGGTGCCCTTGATTAATTCTGTTTGTATCTTCCAGAAGAGTGCTCAACATTACAGAAGTCTGTAAGTCGCAGACGAGGTAGGCCTATCTGTCAAACGATAAGCTTTCTATAGTGGAATTTTACGGAATTGTTTGCTCGTTTACTAGTGATAGTTTGAAAAAGTGTTGCAGTTTTTTTTAATTTCCATTCCTTAAAAAGGGCTCAAGTTAAGTTTAAGCTCTACGATGTCGGTAATTACGACTGCTATAGATTGGCTCTTGTGGTATTAAATTTGACCACCAGAGCTCCAATAGTTCTCGGGATGGGCGCATTCTGCCCATGATACTTTGCTTTGAACACTTTGAGTAACAGATGAGTTTTAAAAAAACACACAATTTTGGATTACACTATAAGATACACGTTGTCTTAGGGTTCTGATGCGGTTTTGACAAAAGAACACACCATTGAAGAGTACTCTCAAGGGTATCAAATGCGAAAAATTTCAATCAAACTCGATTCATTGCTAACAGAACAAACAATGACAGTTGTAACTAAAACAATGCTTTATCATATTTCAGTAGTGATGAAGTAATTCGACATGCACTAAACAAACGATACGAATTATATTACAATCGATATAATTACTGGTCACAGAAGTGTATGTCACGAAGAGAGGAAACAAGTACCATGGAAGAGGCTGGGTTTGATTCAAATCTTGGTTTTTTTGCGGATCGAGAAACATCTTACTAACATTGGGTACAAATACAAAATTATCTATATGCATGGGACAGAAGGGTGATTCAAATCATCATTTCAATTCCACCGCACTCGATCGATTTCAAACCTGGTTCTTACTCTTTTCCCTCAATTTTGTCTCAATTAATAGCGAATTCTAACTGCATTAGTCCATTGGAGTTTCAATGCAATTTACAATAAAAATAATACCTAACCTTTAAGATATAAATTTGAGCGATGCTGTCCATGAGCAATGCTCCGTCAACTACTCAGAAGACAACATTACCCAAGTAACAAATTGAATTTTAAGGTGCACTTGAAGAAGTTTTCAAGACTCATTTGATAAAACCACGCATAAGACTAGATATTCTACATAACATCGATAAAACAGCCACAAAACCCTCATAAGTTCCAAACAGCCCATACTACAGGAGGTTCTCAAGACTATTTCCCAAGGTTTGCTTAGTACTTGATAGTTATATCGATACATACTTGTAATGATATTAAAGACATGCTTAAAACTATGATAAAACTACAACAAGTTTTGATAGTTTTATGGTTTTCCTCTTTAAGAACACTTCCAGTCCGTCATAAATATGTTTCATAGATTCCATTTTTCGATTCTTTCTGCTGAATGGGGACTTTTTTTTTGTTTATATTTGAGTGGAAGCTACTAAAGAAAAAAAATCGATATACATATGATATTTCTTTTCTTAAGAGGATGCGTATGTAAATTAATTGTAAAATTGACCATAAATGCATCTGTTTTTTGTCTGCAATTGATCAATTTTTCAGGCGACATTCAGTTTATTGGTGTTTTATAACATAAAAGTTTGAAAATTTTATTGCGCCACTGAATTATTGCTAGAACATTGACTAATTTAAAAAATTAAAAAATAGTTGAAAATACAACAATTAGGGCAAGGCTGATAAATTGTTAGATCTTGAATAAATTGTGTCCACAGTCCATTTTAAGTTTCAAAATTTATTTTAAACAGCAAAAATTGTACGTACCATTGGAAAAACGAGAGGTTTGTTGCTTGCTTATGTAAATGGCTACCATTCCGAGGGAATCCACAATAGCCACACTCGCCATTTTTTCAATGGTTTTATCTTATTAAAACTACCACCAAACGCAAATAAAACTTTCTTGCACAAGACCAACAAGATTTTTTGAGGAGCGCGATAAGTTCATCTTTATTTGTTCCATTCTTGAAAAAGATGAGTTAAGCTTGAATAAAACTTGTTTGAATTGCTCAAGGTAAACAAGTCTTTCGTAAGATAGCCATAAAATCAGTGTGAAGAAGGCACATCATAAACAAAGAAATTGTGAACGTTCATATCAAAAGTGCCTATGCAATTGTTGTTCTTAGTCATAATTACAGCTTATAATTTATTGTTTTTAATCACCAGCGTCTAACTTGAATATGCTAGCAATGATTTTGGGAAGAATAACAGTTAATAATATTGCATCGATGGGTGAAACATCAGTTTAGCGAAAAATGATTAGGGAACCGAAATGCACGACTCGGGAGAATTTAACATTAACATAACATTTTACTACCGTAGTGTACGTTAAATTTTACGTCGAAAGTACTGCGCTGTATTTCCACGGTGGTGCGCCATATAACGAACGTTAGGTTTAACTTGCACAACTGGCATAAAATCAATTATCATGAGTTATGATTCTCGGGTTTCAATTGGCGACCCATTGTTCATTTAATTTGATTCGTTACAAAAAATAGGACGCATAATGCATAGACCCTTCTGATAAGTTAGTTTCAGTTAGCTGCGAATCCAATGGAATCTAGCGATGGTCAAAGAAAAATTGTCGTTGGTGACTGAGATGAAGGAGTATTCAATATATAGAATAGGTTTTTATTGAATTTCCGCTTGAAAAATCCAATATTTAATAATTTATTTCATCTATCGGCGTCTACTGTCCAGTTTGGTTATTTTTCACATAATATTCTGTCTCAAGGGTATGTGCTCTTATTCGAAATCAAATGGTTCTAAGAGCGTTTTATGGCAGCATTTTCAAGATTCATTCATCTTAAAGGAGAATGTCATAAAACATTTTCAAAACTTTTATCTGGTTTTATGAAAGTTGCAAAATGATGTCTATCAATTATCTTATAAAATTACTTATAAGGTGAATAACACTTATAAATGATGTAGTTTTATGTAGGTTTCTACAAGTGTTCTTTAATTACTCTTAAGACCTGTTAATCAAATAAAACCATCTTAACTTGGAAAATGCCCTGATGAAACCAGATGATCTTCATAATTATTTGATAAAACTACCATAAAACATGAATAAAACCAATTTGCATTTGAATTGTTACGTTGGTAGTGTACACTCAGTAGCAAAAAAAGCCGAGCAAAATTTTGCTTCCAAAAAACGCCATGTTAAAACATCTGTATCTTTGTCAATTTTGAAAATTTTACGATACTATAACCAATGCATAGACCATATGTGGCTGAAATTTCATGTGGATAAAAATAATAAATTTGAAGTTTCATAACATATGTGAAAAAAGTTGTTGTTGGACATACCACTTTCAAATATCCCTAGTTCTGAGAAAAATTTAGAAAATATATAAAATTTCACTTCAGTCAAAAAATTCATAGGAAATAATGTCGTTAAAACTCAACTATTTCCATCAACTGGCTTGGACTACAGCTGGCGTCAAAGTTGACGCACCAACATGAGTATTTCCCTTTATCACCCGATGTTGACCATGCAGAAATATCGTTGAAAAAAAGCCGAGGGGTCCTACTAATAATACTGTATTATACTGTATACGAAGTTTTTATAAACCAATTTATACTGTATGATATTTCAGGCTCACAGACTGTGTTCGCCAAATCTGAATTCACCTTGATTTGTTGTTTTTCA
Source organism: Aedes japonicus (assembly GCA_034211315.2). Taxonomy (NCBI): domain Eukaryota; kingdom Metazoa; phylum Arthropoda; class Insecta; order Diptera; family Culicidae; genus Aedes; species Aedes japonicus. The sequence continues at coordinate 32,270 of JASCZW010003235.1, read as the reverse complement.
TACTGATCATAGTGTTGTTAAATTTTCAGCCAAAAATATTGATAATTGACAAAGTTACAGAAGGTTGAACATGGCGTTTTTAGGAAGCAAAAATTTGCTCGGCTTTTCTTTGCTACTGAGTGTATCTAGTACGAAGCATGGAGCTGAAAACCAAGGCTGAGCTGCCTCAATATTTTCGAATAACGTTAATAACGGAAAGTGATTGCCTTAGGAATCAAGTATTGATTAATTAATTTGGCATTTAATCGAAAAGTTGTCTTTGGTAAAAATTTTGAAAGAAAGATTTCACGTAAGCTCACGTATGTCATTAGTCCAAAGAGTCAAGAGAATGAGAACAACAAGTTTGATATTGTCATAGAAACAGTGAACTGGTCGAGTTCCCAGTAAATTAAGCTCACATTTTTGGAGAAGTATCAGGACCTGAATTTGAAATCCATCGAGTTAGGCGAACCTGAAATGACGATGGGGCAACCCCGGCGTAGTTGTTAACATCCATACCTCTCACGCCAAAGGCACGAGTTCAAATCTCACCTTCGGACAAGTTACGAAAAACACCCAAAGAGGTATTTGAGTGACTACGACGGGAGATGAACCAGCCCGAGGCTGACAATCTCGATAATACAGAAACAAAAAAATAACCTGAAACGAATATTTGAACCACCCTAATGGTACAGCTATCTAGTTTTTTCCAATAAATAACTGTGAATAAATACTAGTTGATAGCCAACAAAAAGCTAATTACGAAAGAGTTACAATCTGGAAACGTTAATAAAAGACAAAGCTAATCTTAAAAACTTCTCAAGCTGAAGTTTAAGAGATCCAAACTGCTTCCAATGCCTCTTGTGTGCTTCTCGACTTAAAACTTCACATTTTTTCTAACGCAGTGGTCGACCAGTGGAGAAATTTAAACCGTTCATACCAAATCAACCAACTTTAAGATCAATATCGTCTCCTTCCCACGCAAATAAAACTGCAATTAGAGCATAATTACACCAAAACTTTTCCACTTCTGCTCTACCCATCAAGTCATCGCATCTTACCGCCTTACAGAAAATTAAACAAATTCTAACGTTGCCCATAAAGACCGAATTGGCATGCTCTTTTTTCTTTCAACCACCAACTTGCGAAGAAAAGCATCATCATTTTCAGCTTCTTTCGACTTTTTATTTAATTTCCTTCGCGCGCGCACGCAAAAGCAAATTAGCTCACTCAATTCCACACAAAAACTCCACCGGAAACTGGACTGTCCTTTTCGTTCGCTCAGATGAAAGAAAGACTCTCGGTGGAAGTCGGTTCAAATATAGCTAATTAACTGTGCTGGTTTTCGCAGTGCTTGAATCGCCTTCCGAGCGTCCGAACGGTCATTTATTGTAATTTTCTCTTATCTTTTACAGGTGTGGGATTGAAATAGGACGAACCATAGAATTTTTTTTAAAGAAACGCACTTGCTGCCAGTACGTAAATTTCACTTAAACAAACATCCTTCATCGTTAGATTAACTGGATCGAATTTCATTCCCTTGTTTTTGTTTAATGAAGCAGTTCGGGCGGAAGATTTCAAAGAACCTTCCCCGATTATGCATCCCTATGTGTAAACAAATTCATTTCAAACAAATCCCGTGCATCGTAAACTTACATGTGGGAAAATAAATGTGTGGATTCTTTTCTTATTCAGGTCATCAGCACTAGTCACTCGAATCCAACGAATAGTGCGGTCAACATTTACACACGGAAAGATATGGTAAACAAACGAAATCTCATATTTCATACCAACCCCAGTTTAAAGAGCACTGACCAGTACATTTCCAGTACCGAGAAGCAGCGAAATTAAATGACACCGAATGAGCTGTCATGGTCTCGTTTAAACAGTGTTTTTCACAATGGTTGACCGTGGAGAAGTAGGGATAATGTTACATTTCGGTAACCGGAAGTTGTCACATAATCATCGGACGCAACCCGGTAGTCAGTCGGTCCCGCGCATTTGCTAGGGCAAACAACCATTCAAAATTTAAAAGCCACTAAAATATTTGCTTAAGGTTGATGGCTTGTGACGCGGCCAAGGCTTAGGTTGGTCTTTAAAAGGCTCGGGACAAATAGAGCTTTGTTCCTTCCGTTTTGGGTTTGGATTATTTCTTATCAGAATTGTTCAAATCAGATCTGTAAGAGCTGGTAAGTCATCAGGTTTCAATTATTCAAACCATACAGTTTTCAAGAATTCATCAAAAGCAAACATCGGAATTACATCATCTCCCAAACGTTGCTGTCAAAATTTATTAAATCTATAGCAGCAAAAAAAATAATATCTGGAAGCATTGCATCAATCACGCATCTGCTTTGAATACATCCCATTAGACCGACAACAGTCAGTGCCAAGCTTTATGATGCGGTGGTTTCGCTTCCCCTCTCCGGCGAGCTCTCTTTTGACGTTGAATGGTCGTCGGCTCCTAAAAAGAATGCCTTTTGGTAAATTGTAAATAAATACCGCAGATGAAACTCCACATAGACCTGTTCCGTTTATATTTTCAATCATGATGCTTTTTTTGTTTCTTCTTTTTTTATCTGTTTCCTGTCCAATTCTGGAAGCTGTTAATCTTTCATAAAGTCAAAAAAATTTAACAACAAAGAATCGTAGGACAGCTCACTTTTGATCAAACTTTTTCGCTGCCTTTACACTGGACACGTCTGGACTGAAACAGCCAGAGGAGCAAAGAAAGAAAAAAAACTTTCCCCGGCCGATGGAAAAGTAAACAGAAAGTAAGCCAACAGTTTTCCACTGTGATCCATTTGGCTGCAGAGGCGGCCCATTTTTAATCACTGATAAATCACAAACAAACACACACACACCCTCATACTTACCCCATCCAAGTTGGCTTCGGCGGGGTTCGCTGTCATATTTCACCGTAACCAGCAACATCAGGCCTTTCGAGGAGAGACCATTTAACCTTAAATGGTCCCAGATGAAGTATATAGCAAATCTCTGCGTGAGATAATGGCCCTCGCCTGTCTGTCTGTCAGTTCGGGGTTCGGAGCAGAGGGAGTAAGACTTTTCCCAACTTTGGGTTATAATATTTATTTGGCAATAAAAAGTGATTCGTTTTTTGCCATCACTCCCACACTTGTGTGCGATATGTTTTTCCTTAGCGTCCACCGAGTTGTAGAGAAAAAAAGGACACTTATGTGATTCCCGGTGGAAATATGGTGGACAGCTGGTTCCGGGGTACAATTTAGTTTCACCTTCATCGTTTTTCTGGTCTGGTCGTCGTATCAGATTGTCGTAAATTTGGGTTTGAATTGGGAATTTATCTCGTGTTTTTTATTGTTTCGGTACTACATATGAAGCATTATATAATCATTAAATTATCTCGATCTTCGTGTCATGTTTTCAGTTAGTGATTTTTTGACTCAATAATAGTTTTATTGCAATCAATGATATGTTTGATCTATTCAGAGAAAATGTACCAACAAGCAACACAAAAATATCATCATTGGTTGCGGCAACTTGACTGAGGCATAATAGAGTTGCATTAAGGTTGTATTAACTAGTTTGGAACAAGTGGGCTACTACGGTAATGAAAATAATAGTACCACTGAATCTTAAATAAATCATATAAAATGGATAATGCTTTACGATCGTCCGTGTGAATGTTGCGCTTGATAGATTAAAAACGAAATTTAAAAAAATATACTAGAAAACCACCGTAACAAAAATGTTACAATTAATATTCCTTTGCTCGAATAATGGTGTAGGTAAAAGTAAATATACTTTTCTTTAGGAACATACAGCATTTCCATAGAAAAAAGATTAACGACCTCTCAAAAATTTATAAAAATTAGTAGTTTTATTCCTTATCGAAAAATATTATAAGCAACCATTTCGGCTTTAGGGTGGTCCAAAAAATTGACTTTTTTATAAAATGCTTTCTTTGAAGATTCATTATCTTGGAACCAAGGATTTCATCAATCAAACACTCCACACTGGGCTAGGAGCCGAGATAAGCAAGACAAAACCTCTAGCGCTTTGAGAATGCATTTTATCGAGATAATTGCTCAGTTTTATCTACGCCACAATTTGGTTATAAAATTAGTTCCAATTTTCAGAACTAGGGTGACACTGTGATACTATCTTTCTTATTTCGCCTTCTAGCGATTTGATGTTTTCGGCAAAGTTGCAGAACATAAAAGAATAAGAATGTTTTTTCAAGACATCAAAGTTCTATGTCTTCAAATCACAAAGTTACGATTAATTTAGTAAAATTTTACTGAAATTTACGTGTTTTGTACTAATTTTCATTAATTCATCAAATATATCATTTACAATACCATGTTGAGCCTTATAAATTGCGTATGTTTTGAAAGAGTTCACATATCTCTGGGACACAATAAGCGAAATATTAGCCAAAACATTGAAAAATATTATCAATTTCAACAGCAGCTTTCTCAAAAAATTGCAAGTTTTTGCAAAAAACTACCCAAGTTTGAAAATGTACCATATGTGATCTTTAAATTCTGAAATTATGCCCAACACATAGTTTGGTATTTGTAAGATATCTGGATTAGTTGTAGCTAATATGTTTGGTCTAGCAACTACCTTTTATCTTATATTTCCCATTATTTCAACAGGTTTTGAGGTTAACAAAAGTCTTTTAAATACACCTTCGATGTTCGCCAGGCGACTGAATTGTCAAGATTGGTGCTCCCAAAATTTTCTGATCGATTTGTTTCGACGCTCTTGAGCTTATTCTGACAATAGATCAACTCACAGTAATGTGTGTGAGTAGTTCAAAGTTTTTAATAAGTAAAATACTTTTTCAAGTTCAGCTAATACAGAATACAGGAGAAATATTCAGTTACACATCCTTTTTTACCGAATGCGAATTGCCGGGTCTTTCGTTTAACACCTGCCATAATCTCCTTGTCCACTTTATTCGCCGCAGAACGCCAGTTCGCCATGAACTGTATCTAGCTCACAACAGCTTTTTGAGCTGTCTGACGTATTGGGAGGGCTCTTGTCCACTTCAGCGTCACTTCAGGAAAGGCAGTAGCCGTTTTTGTAGGCACTCGCTCAGATAAATTTCCTGGTTGACGGTTCCAGTCGCAATGTAAGCGTTGCTCTTCAAGCCACAGGTACAGATGGCCTGCCACAGCAGATATTTCTTCACGAACTTTGACAATTTAATGAGCTTGAAAATATATGCAACCTTTCCCCGTCCGGTTGCCGTATAAAATTCCTGTCCAGGAAGCTGTTTAAAGTCTGTCTTGACGTAAGTTTCATCGTCCTATACCACGTAATCAAACTTCGTCAGCATCGTCGTGTACTTTCTCGATCGTGCTTTGGCCGACGTGTTTTGTTTATCTTCGCGATTTGAAGTCACCACTTTCTTGTAAATCGGCAATCCACCTCTTTTTTTATGTCTATTCATGATTAAAGGCGCTACTCCCAGCTTCTTTGCGACATCTCGGACGGAGAGGTTGAGGTTCCGCTCGAAACAGCGGGCAACTCTTTTTGTCGTTGCTGTGACCTCCGGCTTTCGATTTCCCCCCGATCCAACTTTCCTGGCTGTCGGCAAACGTTCACCGAATACCTTTAATACGTTGGTAACAGTTGATTTAGCCACATTCAACAATTTCACCATCTTGGAGTGAGAGTAGTTTGGATTTTGCTTCTCTTCCTTCGACGACATTATGATAACTGAGGTGCCAATCTCAAAATCAAAATAGAGACACACGCACACATCTTCAAAATGAGGGGTGTGCAAAAATTTTAATGCACGATGAAAGGAAATGCGTCAAGTTTAAGTCGACCAAATTTTGATCGGAACACCCTTTAGGATCAGATCCACCATTAAAGGTGTAAAAATTGACAAAGAAAGAAAAGATCAATTAGAAGAAATTATTTGCTTCCAAAATATCGTTGAACGAATCTTGAGAGTAAAACATTTTCAATCGCATACTCCTAGCACTAATCACAAGTATCACTCAGTATATCAATCAAATTGATGATTAAATCTCATGAACAACTTATGCCTTCACAATTGTTTTTACCTCCATTCAAGGTGCGTTTATCATAGGTCTATTTTCGTTTTACTTTATTTTACCTTTCCAACATCCTTTTAACAACATTCAATTTAGATTATCTTACAGGGTGCGACAGAAAAAAAAATTGAGACTGTTAAAACTTTTAAATTGGATGATTGTGTGTAACTAATGACCTATTCCTGTTGACAGTGCATTTTTAATGTTTTTTTTTTCAAGTGGAATTTTATTATTGCAAATTTTTGAAAATATACGCCAAAGAAGTGATTACGAGTTTGCTGCTCGCCGAGAATACGACGATGGCGACTGCCAAGATGGTAGGATGTCATTTAGCCAAAATTTATCGCATCAACCAGTCTCTACAGGATTGTCATAAATAAAAAAACGACATTTCTGAAAAGTTCATGCGAAAAATCATCAAAGAAGACTTGCATGCATCTTCCAGAGCTAGAGTGGAACGTCTCTTGATGACAAAGCGGATAAATTCACAGTACCATGTACAAAACGCTGATAAGACGGGTAGTTCTCTACGGACATGAGACGTGGACAACGCACGAATAGGACCTGCAAGCTCTTGGAGTTGCGACCATCTTTGGCGGTGTATTTGAAAACGGTGTATGGAAGAGAAGGGTGAATGCGGTCCTAATAGGACGTTGATCCAGTTTAAAAAAAAACTGTATCATGAATCTTGTGATCAAAGTTGACACGAAATATACACAATGTCTGTCCACGAAACTATTGCACTACTTACAATTGCCTATTTTAGAAATTACACAAAATAACTCAATTTTGCTAAACATGTGGTCCTGAAAATTAAAATTATTCGGAGAAAATTAATTATTTTCCAAATATTCTGTTATAATTTTACGTCACGTTATTCTCAACACAATCTCAAATGCCATCTATCATAAATGTTCTTAAATTTATTCATTCTTTGAGATAGACCTATTAAATGGTTAGCAAACTTGTAGTACTTTAGAAGTTTGAAAACTTTGTTCAATATTATTTTTACCTACCTCTTCTACCTTAAGAGATTTAAATCACCTTGGATATATAAAAAATCCGGTTTTCTGTCAAATTTGGAAAATGATCTCAATTTTTGCATATTATGACCTATTATTTACATTATATATAATAACTCCCTACCCAGTAGGGAGCATCATGGTATCATTCAAGCTGAAACTGGACGATAGTTTGATTGACTGCCTGAGTCTAGGAGGGAATGAGCATTGTCATTTTCTTTATCCTACCCATTCGATTATGATGCTGTGAATTCTACTCTAACAGTTTCAGTGAGATTGACGGGCCCTTCTTAACAAGCCATCCTGTAGAAAGCTTAATACGTAATGCGAATTGGTTTATTCAATTTGTTAGATAGTATCGTTGGAAGCAGATTCTCAATTTCCCGTGGAGCGTCTCTGCTTACGGGTCCATCTCTCCGTTTTTGGCCCTTCATACAGTGATATTGTGAATTCAGATCGGTGGCCCAATTTGATTTTGCTATTAAGTGGAGCTGCATCCAAGCCAAGGGCATGAAGGGATGGTGGCTACCATACATACATACATACATTTGGAAAATTATCTCAATTTATCAGGGCTTCTATGTGTAGAACAAATTAGAAATCATAAAACATGTGAGCCTCGAAAGACATATGAAACTACACATTTTATCATAAGGCCCTAAAGGGTGCATTAGATTAAAATGGCACACACATATTTACTTACCAAAATTAAAGCGACTATCGTATTTTCTTGAAAATTTCTCTTTTCACAGAAAAGAAATTTTTTAAATGAATTCTGATTCACAAAACTTGTTTAATTTAATTTCATCTCCTATCCCATATGTCTACACTTTCCTTTTCTCTCCAACCATTAAATTTCCCAGTGTTTTTGTTGTTTTTGCACAAATTTTCATCAACTTCAACTCTATTTTATTATTTTTGGGATGTTTGCATAGTTCCACTTTCATAATTGGCACAAAATTTACTCCGTTGAATCGGTACCACTCCAACTCGTTTCGAGCGAAGAAGCAGGATGCTAACGTCCGCCATGGTGGACAAAAACATACGTGGGGGCATGTTTTTAAGTTCTTTCTTCGTTTTATTTATCAATTTCTAAAATTCAACGCTTCAGGTTGGCCCAGAAATTCTCGATGGGACGCAGCTAGGGGACGTTGGGCGGGTTCGCCGAGTTGGGTACCGCATCTATATTCAGCCGCTCTATCTCCTCCAAAGATCGCTTCTAGTAGTGAGCCGACGCCAGATCCGGCCAGAACACCGCGTCTTCGCCCTTATGGTATTTCTTAATGAACGACGCAACTTCCTACAGGTATTTCGTACTATTAATTTCCCCGTTCACGGCCAGCCCGGAGCGAAAGAAGAGCGACTTTGACAGCCTCTTCGCGCTGATTGTCAGCCACAGCAGCACCTTCTTGGGGAACTTGATGTGTGTGAAATGAACTTCACCTCAGAGCTCACTTCCTTCGTGGGGGGAAGTAAAATACAAAGTGCCCTGCAAGTCGTTGCCATCCAGGATGAGATAGGTATCGACGTCCATCACCACCGCCACGTCGTGATTCGCCGGGAAAATCAAGTTGACCATCTTATTCAGCCGCTGCCGCTGCGTCATTACCTGCAGCTTCGAAACCAGTGGACGCGACTTCCGCTTGCTGACATGTATGTTCATGTTCGCCAGGTACTTTTTCACTGTTTGGCCGGTTGAACCGACCTCCCGGCCAAGCGCACACAGCTATGCAGACACTTTTCCCCCGGTCTTCCTCTTCAGCATCCGTTGGAGCTTCTTGTCGCTCAGGGTCGTCGACCGTCCGGAACCGGGCTTTCTTTCGATGCTCTGATTGCTGTCTAATAGTGCCAAGATATTGTAGATGTGGGATCGAGCGTATACGGCGTCCACAAAGTGCCGCACGATGTCCGTTTTCGACGCTCGTTCTTTGAACGCGCACACTTCTGAACGGAGTTGCCTCACTGTATTTGCCATCACGGTTAGTGTTCGACTGATAGAGCTGTCAAATTTTGTCTGCTGACTCATAGGTTACTATGATTGATGCTGCATGGGTAGTTTTTCAACGGGTAAATACGGGTGAAGGTAAATCGGCTATTTTTGTCCATGAAGGATCCATGAAAAATCGGCTTTAAAACAATTTAAAATTGTCACATTTTTTGTTGTGCTCATCCGATTGAACAGTAGAGTATCAAACATAAAACAACCCTATCCTTCAAAGAATCAATGTACCACTGAGAGCTTGTGACAGTTTCTATCGGTAGTTCCTACACACTCTCTTTTGAGGGGTACATGGGAGAGGAACCCTCTGTTTTTGGGTTTGTTTTTTATACACATCGTAATGATCTTTCTCTCCGTCTCTACGTTAGAGATGACGAGAAAAAAGTAGTAGCCAAACAGAGTGTGTACAAACTAGTGCTAGAAACTATGATAAGCTATCAGTGGTACATGAGCGCAATCCAACACGTTACTTATTCCTGTTGAGGTGGTGGATTCATCCGTGCCTTGACCTACCCCGCAGTGGGATGTTAGGCAAAGGTAACGTCCTTGGTTCGAGTACTACTTTACCCATGCCCTTTTGCTCAATTTTCAATACTTCTATTCAACGGACAAAACTTTCAACAATTTCTCTTCATATCTTTCATTCTAGCAAACATTACTGTCTACTTTTGGTGCCTCATGGTGATAAGTGAACGTCTCCCTCTTCATCATAAGTTAATAAGACATTTCTCCTAAATTTAAGGCATATGACGCCTAAATCTAGTCTGTTGCATGAAACATTGCAAGGGTAAATTTTGCGTGTCTATTAAAGTTCATTATTTTTCTCTGTGTTGTTACAAGTATCGTTGATTAATGTATCAAATTAATATTCTAATCAAGCTCAAAAAAAAAACTACAATTCATGCTTACGCAGAATTTTTTACAGTCAAAACAGAAAACGTTCAAGGGAGTGACTATAATATACGGTATTTGCCCACGACTCAGCCTAGTGTGCTATTGTCGATTTAGTTTTTATTTGAACACCAGCTGAACCCGGTGCGAGCCTTGCAACTAAATGAATGAAAATTTAATAGAACTGGCGCGTTTATGGTTTTATTTTTCTGAATGAATCTGGTTAAAATATTTTCGTTTCCTTATGTGTGTAATTTCTGCAAAAAAAACAGAGGTTTGTGTTTTAAATTTATCCCTTGGTGCGGTAGTTTCTACCGGTTTTGCTTTTTGCATGGAAGCATTTCATAGACAAAACATTTGTCTTCAAACGAAGCCGTATCCTGTCAGTTTGAAAGTAATTTTATCTTGGAAAACCTTAGATTAACTTCTTTTGCATAATGTACACAGAAAAAAATAATTAATTTTAACAAGCGTGTAAAATATCACCTCGTTTAAATCCAAGCTAAAGGAGGCATAAACAACGAAATTGTTTGCAACTTTTCATGTGCCATACAACAATATAGGCAATCTTTCATACAACAGGCTGGATTCAGGCGTTATCTGGCTTAAATTTACATGAAATATCTCATTATTTTCCGCCAAATCTAGCATTCCCTTTATGTGCATTAGATAACGCAGAAAATTCAATGTTTCTTTTTATCTGTGTAACACACAGAGTAACTCAACCCATTCTTGGCTAAAAATGGGTTCAAACTTTTATCAGAATATGATTCTTACTACTAAGAAATACACATTTTGTGTTTAAGTTGAATGGATAATTCTCCCCCCCCCCCCCCTCCCCTCCAGAGGGAAGGTGTCTCGAACCACCATAGTAAAAATCCTGCACACATAAAAAGAAACACTGAATTTTCTGCGTTATCTAATGCACATAAAGGGAATGCTAGACTTGGCAGAACATAATGGGATATTTCATGTAAATTTAAGCCAGATAACGCCTGAATCAAGCCTGTTGTATGAAAGATTGCAAACAATATCGTTGTTTACGCTCCTTTGGCTTGGAATTACACGAGGGGAAATTTTACGCGCTTGTTAAAATTAATTATTTTTATCTGTGTGCCTAAAAACCCCCACATGTCAAATTTGATTCCATTTGCTTGATTAGTACTCAAGTTTTGCAGAAATTTGTGTTCTATTGGTTTGGGAGCACCCCTTCCAGATGCGGGAGGGACTCGAACCATCATAAGAACCTTCCCCGACCCCACAAATCCCTGCATCATAATATTCATACCAGTTGGGATAGTTCTCAAGTTTGATTAAAATGTGTGTTTCATTTGTATGAGAGCCCCCCCTTCCAAAAAAGGAGAGGGGTCTCAAACCACCGTAGAAAGATTTCTTGCCTACAAAAACCTCCACATGCCATATTTGGTTCCATTTGTTTGATTAGTTCTTGAGTTATGCAGAAATTTGTTTTTCATTTGCATGGGAGCCCCCCTTTCTAGAGGCGGGAGGGGTCTCTTACTATCATAAGAATAAGATCCTTACCCGGACCTAAAAACCCCTGCATATAAATTTGCATAGCAATAGGGATAGCTCTCATGTTTCGTTTAAATTTGTGTTTCATTTGTATGGGAGCTCCCCTTTTTAGAGTGAGGAGGAGTCTCAAACCATCATTAAAACATTGCATGCCTTCAAAAACTCGCTCATACCAAATTTGGTTCCATTTGCTTGATGTAGATGTAGAAATTTGTTTTTCATTTGCATGGGATCCCCCATTTCTCGAACTATTATAAGATGCTTTACGGTACCCAAAAACCACTGAATACAAATTTGCAAAGCAGTAGGCATAGTTCTCATGTTTGGTTGAAATTTGTGTTTCATTTGCCTGGCAGCCCCCCTTTTAAGAGGGAGGAGGGGCTTCAAACCGCCATGAAAACATTTCCTGTCTTCAAAAACTCGTCCATTCCAAATTTGGTTCCATTTGTTTGATTAGTTCTTGAGGTATGCAGAAATTAGTGTTCCATTTGTATGGGAGCCCCCCTTTTCAGAGAAGAGAGGGTTCTCTTACCATCATAAAAACCTTTCCCAGCCCCAAAAATCTCTAGATACCAAATTTCACGCCGATCGGTTCAGTAGTTTTCGAGTCTATAAGGTTCACACAAACAGAAATCCATTTTTATATGTATGGATCGTAACATTAAAAATTATAGCTGTAAACGATACATATAAAAAATTGCATGGTAATAAATATAATGTATAAATTGAGGACCAAAACGCAAAAATGATGCAAAAGCAGACACCAGGATAGTACGTGATATAAAAAAAAAGTACCACGTCCGAGAAGTGAAATATAGGTTGAATCATAAATAGAAGGTCTTACTTTGTTTTGATAACCTGAAATAAGTTGCAAATTTACCCGATTTCACAGTAACCTTCCGATTTGTACAACTACCTGAAACTGGTCTACCGTTGAAACCGAATTTGTAAGTAGTCAACTATGAACCCCGAAATCCATAAAACTAATTTAATATAAATTTAGCTTTGCAGCAGCACAGTACTACAACTAACAAAGCGGTGTTTGTTTATTTTCGGGAACAAACTACAAAGAATTTCGTCCTAAGTTGGATGTTTTTCTGTTGCCGTCGGAGGTTTGGTTCGATTTTGGTACAGCTGTGAAGGCGTTAAGAGGATCTATCGTTGTTATCTATTACTAAGCAGAAGTGCCGTGAGGAACGCAGTGCATCAGCCAGGATTGAAGTGCAGCTAAGTGCAGTATATTTAGACTGTATTCATCATTGTCATTTACCGCCTTTGTGGGTTGAGTTCCGCGGATTTAATAAGCAAAGCACAGGATAGTCATAGTAGAGACGTCAGAGTAAAGTTAGAGCGTTTAGACTAATCTGCCTTGCGATGTCGCAAAACGATGATATTACTACGGCTTCGGAAAATTGTGGAAAACACTGTAAAAGGTGCGATCGAAGTGAAAATGAGGACGAAATTTTAAGACTCTATCGCTGACCCAGACCGTAGCTGAAAATGCCGTGATTGTTTGGTGGATTGGAAAGTTTCCTCCAAGTTTGTTTTATCCTTTCACGACTCATCCGTTAGTAAGAGTAGCCGGATCTCGCAGCGTTTGCAGCTTCGTCTTCAATTGCCGGAAGAACAACAAAGGTTAAAGCAAAAGCGAGCAGAAGAAGAATTGAAGATTCGGCAGTTGGAAGAAAAAGCTAAGTCGAAAGCCATGGATGACGAGCAGGAGTTCTTGAAACAAAAATATGAATTACTAATGCAGATCAGCGACGAACAGGGTAGTAGAAGGTAGAAGAAGCGGAGTAAGCGTGAGAAGCAAACGAGAGCAACTGGAAAAATAGCTTAGTAAGGGATCCATTGGTGACGGAGCTGGTCAGTTGAAGCTATCATCGTCGAGATTTACCCTGCCATTACCAGCAGTCAGCTCGATGGCTTCTGGAACGATGCCTCCAACTACCATATCAGTGGAAACAAGATATGTAAACACTTGTGATGCCCTGAATCAAGGAATGCTATGTGGAGATCCGACTATTGCAGTACAGGGTGGAAGCGTCACAGCTCTGACCAAAGTATACGCTCCAGACATAATTTCGAAAAATTGTATTGGTATTTATATATAGATATTTATAGATATTGATAAACTCCCTTTGAGAAAGGTTAGAAACGTCCTTTCACAAAATCAGACAACCCTAAGCACGATTGTCGCATACGGGTTATCGATCTCGTCGATCATATTCTTCTCGCTGATCAACACGCATATTTAGCATACCCAATGCTGTTGCAGGAGTTGCCAACTTCATTGAAAATGCAGTGGGGCAGTATCAAACAACAGTTCGCAAGTGTCAATCTCTGCAACGTCATATTAAGAAGACATAATCCTTACATATTAAATAGAAGTAGCCATAACGTTTGCATAAAAAATGGACTTTTTTGGATGGCGATAAAAAATCTACCTAGGACAGATTATGACTGTTGATAAATTACCATGGAAGGTAATTAATTAAGCCTACTTGCAAAAAATCTACGCCCTTGCGAGTGAGCCTTCCGGCAGTTAACCAGAACGTTCGCGATGGCGAATGAAAACGTGATGTGTAGGCATGTTTATGAGTTCTTTCTTCGTTTTATCTATCAATTCCTCCTCAGTTTTCGCAATAAAATTGTTGGAGTAGATCTTACGCTTCAGGATAGCCCAGAAATTCTCGATGGGACGCAGCTGGGGATGTTGGGCGGATATTCATCTCCTCCAACGATCGTTTTGAGTAGTGGGCCAACGCCAGATCCGCGCCTTCACCCTTATGGTATTTCTGTGATGAACGACGCAACGTCCGGTAGGCATTTCGTACTATAAATTTCCCCGTTCACGGCCAGTCCGGAGCGGAAGAAGAGTGGCTTTGACATCTCCTTCTCGCTGATTGTCAGCCACAGCAGCACCTTCTTGGGGAACTTCACCTCGGAGCTCACTTTCTTCGTGGGGGAAGTGAAATACGAAGTTCCCTGCCAGTCGTTGCCATCAAGGGTGAGAAAGGTCTCGTCGTCCATCACCACCGCCACGTCGCGATTCACCGGTAAAATCGAGTTGACCATCTTATTCAGCCGCTTCCGCTGCGTCATTGCCTGCAGCTCCGAAACTAGTGGATGCGACTTCCGCTTCTAGACATGTGTGTTAATGTTCGCCAGGTACTTTTTCACTGTTTGGCCGGTTGACCTCCCGGCCAAGCGCAGGCAGCGATGTAGCTACTTTTCCCTCGGTCTTCCTCTTCAACGGGCGTATCCGGCATCCTCAAAGTGCCGCACGATTTCCGTTTTCGACACGGTGGAGTGCCGTTCTTTAATCGCGCACACTTCTGAACGGAGTTCTTTCACTGTTTTTGCCTTCACGGTTAGAGTTCGACTGATAGAGCTGTCAAATTTTGTCTTCTGGCTCATGGGTTACTTTGATTGATGCTGCAAGGGTAGTTTTGTCAGTGCGGGGTAAGGTAAACCCATGAAAAGTCTGATACAATATCCGGGCCCTTGTTGCTGCGCATTGCTTCTTTTGGCAATTTTCTGCTTCTTGTAGGTCTTCAGGTTGTTATGTTTCTTGATACGTTGAATCAGTTCGATGCTGGTTTCCGCTATATTGGCCAAATCACGTATCGACATTGATTTGTTCGTCCGAATTAGTGTTACCACTTTCTTATCCAGAGTTGGAAGATCCGGGTTTTCTGCATCTTCCTGGCAGTTCACCCAAAGAACAGTGTTCCCCAAACTTGATTATGGTAGATTTTACACTCGCGTTTCAAAACGCTTCGAAAATTTTTGTATAGTTACACCCTTTGCACGTAGCCATGTTTCCAAAACCTCAATTTTCACTTCTTTTTCAATGCGTGACATTTGGAAAACGATAAATTTAAACCGTGCAAACAAGTTAGCAAACGAGAAATGACAATCAAACGCACAGCATACTATGATGAACACATTAAAACTATCACAAATGCACGTGGATAGCTTAGTTTCGATACATTCCTTACTTTGCTAGAGAAATTACCTACAAAAGTGCTTAATTATTCTTAGGAATAAGGGCCTAATTAATGTCTTATTCTGTTCCTGAGTTCGCACAAGAGCCATTTTTTCTATTTTTCGCTCGAACAGATGGAATGGCATAAATAAGGGCAGCTTCGTACTCAAGCGCCTTAATCTTCCAAAACCCCAAAAGTTTAGATCAGTTGAACAACATTGGGCTATAATGAAGTAGAAATTACGCAAACATCAAATAAGACCTGTTGTGACAGTCTCAAGAAATGAAAAAGGCATTAACCAAAGTGATATATTTAATACTCCGAAAATTTCAAGACAATTGGTTAAAAGACGGATTTTTGGAAAATCGCTTTGTGTTGCAATTATAACGTGGACAATCTTTAGGACATTTAGAGAAACTGTAAGCGTAGCTCTTTTAATTTTTTAAGTTTATTATAGCCCTCATAAGATCATGGTCATAGAAAATATTGTGATTAGTGTTTATTTGCTTTATCAAATAACTATCTAAATAACCTTTAGGAATGTTATAGCATAATCTCATTTTGCCATATTTTTGCCATCCACTTTTACTCAGGTTTGCCCAATTAACTCCTAACTTAACCCTTCTGCATAATTGTATTAGATGCATTTCAAAATAGTAAGGCAGGCGATCCCTACGATTGCATAGATTCATGCAAAGAACACCACTTCACACCTTAGGTGGATATCGTATTTATATAGAAACTATTTTAAAATTATGCAAACCAGGGCATTTTGATTTCTAGAGAGATACAGACGTCGGTCGTTTTTACCCTGTACTCGTCCTTCTCCTCCACGAGCGTACATATGCTTCAACAGTTTAAACCGACGAGGACGAAAAAATAGAATATTCCAGGAAGAAAATGAAACAAAACCAACGTATAGCACGTGGGATCAGATGGTTGAGGTTCAGCAGTGGGACACTCGGAAAAATATGCAAATCGAGTAGCAAATTGCGCGGCATTGTGCGAAGGTGGAAGTTGTCAAATACGATTGAATGGGACTAGATGCTGGAGAGGAAAATTTAATTTCGGATTAACATTGTCTTGACTGTCGTGTTCCATTGCCCCGTATTTTTAAACGAAACAAATATCCTGAATAGATTAGAGTTGGCTATCATTAATCGACCAAAGTTCATAACAAAAGACTCACAACCGTAGCGGAATCCACATCGAGGATAGCTTTGTACTTAGAGAAAGTTCTGCATGCCATCGATTGTTTACTGCATTTTATCACATTTTTATTACAACGCAAGCAAATTTATATCCTGACATAAACCTCTTCCAATTGTGCCCCATCCACAGTTGTTTGCATGACTGGAAGGAATCAAAGACGAACGCAAATAAATCTTTACTGTTCTAAGCAATGAATGACTGGTTGTGTTTATGGCAGTTAACCCAAATTGTGAGACTGAATTTGGGAAATCCTTGAGTTGAATGCCTGAGTGAGTTTGATGCCGTGGTTGTGCTGCAACATTATTGCTAGGTAAATTCCTCAGCAGCACAGAGAACGTATTAAATGCAATGAGACTAGTTTACTACTTCCATCCGCCTGAAGCCGGGAGGTGCATCTTTGTTTGCAGTGCAAATTTATTCAATTAAGGCTGCTTAGTTGCAACAGCTAGGTTGTTTTCTGAACAACAACAACAAAAACAATCCAACCATCCTACAAGGTAAACTTTCGGATTACATCCTGCTTACAGCTATCTAGGTAAGCAAGATGTTGTTATCTCATACTACTGTGAAGCCAGCAGTAGGGCGGTGAATTCACGATGCGGAAGTGCTTTCTTAGAGAGCATAGTAAGTTTCATGATGAGCTGTAGAGACGCGACCAAGCATGGAAGCCGAACCATTTTGCGTTTGGCGTTGGTTGAGACCGAAATTTTCGGGAATTATGGTTGCGAAATTCATGCCATATGCAGCTGTAGCGTGATGTGAAGTGAGTTTGATGACATTTTTGGATCGAAAACTTATATATCATTTTACAGTTATAATTCTGTAAACCGAAGAATGCAATTAAAAACATGGTTTTAGTTCAAGTTAAGCTTCAAGCATTTCCATTATGTAAAGATAATCTATGATCTGGTGAATTTTGGTTTTCATCGCTCATTGAACAAGGAACTGCATAAAATCCAGTCTCAGTTTAAATATTAGAGCACAGTGTTCATGCACAATTTGTTTCATTTCGTGGCTCTTTTCTTATATTTATAAAAGCTATGGTAGTGCTTATTTAATATAAACCAATTGTAATTTTCCTGTTTGCAGGAATAATATTTTTCCAAAAAAATTTTCTGTTTTCTTATAACTGGCTTCGATGCTCTTGTCAAAGAGCTTTTGTCGGTTATCAACTTGAAGCACTTCTGGAAGCGCGAAACTGCTGCTTTTAACTTTTTTTTCCAACGAGTTTTCACCTGCTATCACCTTTGTATTCTAGAAGCAGTTATTGATTGAGAGATTACTATATCAACCCTAATGCATCAATTCGTATAATGCGTGGCATCACGTTTGCATAGAAACAAATAGAATTATTTTATTTGTTTTATGCGATTACCCCAGTGATGAATCTACCGTCAATCGTAGAATCACCAATCGTAGCAACCCTGGTGTGTGCAGAAAAAATGGCAAGATGCATGTTGAAAATAGTGAAAAGCCCCTTACATAAGTAAGTGAATGCTTTAAACAAATAAAAAATAATACAAAATACAGCCCCATTAGGTTGTTGTTGTTGATGACATAGGACTACGCTAATAAATGTTAGCTATTTTGATTGTACATTGCAATATAACAAGTATATTAACTTTTTAATGTGATTTTGATAAGATAATTATGCTTAAAACATTTTCCGCGACGGCCGCACTTCGAGTTTTTTTTAAAGTTGTACCCCCGTATAGAAAAAAAAACGTAGTCCTATGTCAAATTCTAGTAAAAAATTACAGCATCATTAGCAGAAAAGAATATCCAGCTAAAGAAAGTAGCATGATTATAAAACTCCATTATTACATAGAAAGTTTTGCAGTTGCGTGGTTGACTCAACAGCCTACTCCCTTTCATAATCGCATCTTTACTGTTGATTTAAATCGGTTCAAAAACAATTTGCTTGACCAATGATATACAGGGTGTCTCACAATAGGTGCCACTAAAACAAAATGGGGTTACAGTAAAACAAATCAACCAAATCATAGCATTTATTTTTTATTTGAAAGATACATGTTATAGAAATAAATCAATTCGAATCTATCGCCCTTTTCCTTGATAATTTTACGCAAACGCTTTGTAAAAACATCGCAGCTGGCACGCACGATTTCCTAAGGAATTTGGTCCCAAATATCAACCAAATGTTGTTTGAATCGAAAATAAAATGTCGAAGTCACCGTGCCGAGCCAAAAGATTTCTGCTTCTTTGGACCCCGACTTGTTTTTGGCGTGAACCCGTTGTTTCTTGTATTCCAGATCATGTCTGAATTCCTCCTGCTCATTGATGCAGAAGACATTTGAAATTGTTTGCTCAATACGGCCGGATTACATCGTATTCGGTCCTTCACACGTTTGATCTTTTTCTTCGTCCTGGCAGTTTGTCTGGCACCTCCTTTGTGTTAAATATGGACATTTACAGCTTCTTTGAACCGTTTCAAGGTACGAAAAACAAAACGCTTACTCACTCCGAACTGCTTAAGGCTATTGAATATGTGACACGGTTTAAGCTTTTGTTAATGTAATTTTAAAACTTGCTGCCGTATGGCTTCCATGGTAGCAGATAAATATAAACAAACGAAATCGTTTATTTATCTTCAGCGAAAGGCTGTCAAAAGAATACACTCAAAACGGATATAATCAATTCCGCTGTTAAATTTACCCAGATGAAATAAACCAAGACTGAATAAAGTGACACCTATTGTGAGACACACGGATGTGACGCTCCACGCAAAATAATCCAAAAGATTAGTATCGGGACTGCTAGGGTAATTTCCATTTCATCTATCTCTATTGCTTATTAAAGGTTGGATCACATTGATGGGAATTACTTGTTTTTTCTCATTTTCTAGTATCTGAATCATGTTCCGCAAGCATAAAAAAATACTCTATGAAATTGTCTGCAAAAATTCGTCACGCGCCCTGTAAATTTACTCTCAAGTGTAGTTTAAAGAAATGATTGTTTTCTCGATGATCATATTTTGGGAGTGGGCCCAACAGCATCTGTGTTGTTGGTTAAAATTGGTTCAAAGCAGTCAATTAGTAGTGTTTGAAAAACATTGTTGTTTTCCCAATATAGTAAACCACCATCACAATTTGAGATTCAGTATCTTTTACAGTATCCTTACTGTTGGATTCAAACGATTCAAATCAACTTTCCTCGTACATCCTAGTAAGAATTGTTTTGTGATGTTAACGATTTGCGGAGGATAGAGTTTTACTTTGAGGAAGAAATAAATTATGAAAAACAGTATGAAAGTGAGAATTAGTGTAATGCCTAATCGTTTTTATGTCAACCGTATGCGTAAATTTCGGAAGCGCGTAAAGATCGAACAAACTGGAAATACTCTGACATGACCATGTAAAGCTATCATAACCATAATTAATTATTGAATTTATATTCCATAACAGATCCTTAACTCTCTTTTACATAATAAAGAAATTAGCACTCTCAAATATTGTAGTAAATACAACCGTGGCCGTCTCATCATTCAAAACATTTGAGTGTGGCCACTGAATGCTTTTAAAAGAATGTACAATAGAAATTCCTCACATATGAACACACTTCCTAATGCTAGGCTAATGTTCCTTTAAAACCAAATCCGCGCAATTTTGACCTAGACTACGTCTATTGGCAAGCGAGAAAATTTGAAAATTAAGCACCTTAATCAATAATTGAAACACTTCGAATGCTAATGACTCACTTCTCGATAAATTTTCACGAATGTACACCATTGGCTCAAATCACCTGCATTACAGCATATCAATCACCAGCAAAGACAGTGAAAGCATGAACTGAGTTCTACAAGTCATGATTTTATTCCGGTAAATGTGACTCAAGTTCATTATTCGTTATTGGTATCATGATTTGGTTCACGAAAAAAGGATCATACTTTGGCTTATAAAATGACAAAAATTCATTGCACGTGTTTAATATTTTTATTTTGATAAGCCGTTTCATACAATTTCGAGCCGTCATCATCATGTATGACAACTAGCACTGTTCATAATACAGCCGCATTTAACACAACGTAAACTAAATTTTCATGTTTCTTGAGCAACCAGCAGTGAAATCAGATTCATCTCGTTTAAAAAATGTGAAAAAATCAAAGATTTATTTATTTACCAGGTTTACTTATCAAAATTGTGGAATACCCGGGGCCTTTTCTAAATGATGGGTCAGCTTCTATCTAAGTACTGTGGTGTGATTTTAAGTGCAGTAGCAGTTCAACTTTCCGTGAAGGTTTGTTCACGGATATGGGAAGGGATTTTGTCCGTGCAATAATTGACTTTGAATTCCCAAACAGACACTCAAGTATATAGTCTTATAACATACTTACTTATCTATGCCGATTCAACGTCCCATTAGAACAGCACCTGCTGTACAACGTTGCTCTACGAATCTAACTAAACTAATAAAGGGTGTTTCGATCAAAATTTAGTCAACTTAAACTTGACGCATTTCCTTTCATCGTGCATTAACAAATTTTGCACACACCTCACTTTGAAGATGTGTGCGTGTAGCATCATGCCTGTATTTTGATTTTGAGATTAGCACTTCAGTTATTAAAATGTCATCGAAAGAAAATAAGCAACGCATCAAAATTCTGAACGTGCATTGCGAAAATTCAAACTACTCTCACGCCAAGTTGGCGAAATTGTTGAATGTGGCTAGATCAACTGTTACCAACGTATTAAAAGTGTTCAATGAACGTTTGTTGATAGCCAGAAAAGCTGGATCGGGGGGAAATCGAAAGCCGGAGGCCACAGCCACGACAAAAAGAGTTGCCCGCTGTTTCGAGCGGAATTCCAAACTCCAAAAAACGAGCCTAACTGTCGACTTACAAGAAAGTGGTGACTCCAAATCACGAAAACGGCCAAAGCACGATCGCAAAAGTTGTACATGACGATGCTGACGAAGTTTGACTGCAAGGTACAGGACGATGAAACTTACGTCAAGGCAGACTTTAAACAGCTTCTTGGACAGGAATTTTGTACGGCAACCGGACGGGAAAAGGTGGCACATTAAACTGTCAAAGTTTCTGTACCTGTGACTTGAAGAGCAACGCTTACATTGTGACTGGAACCGTCATCCAGAAAATTTATCTGAGCAAGTGCCTACAAAAATGTCTACTGCCTTTCCTGAAGCGACACAATTGTTCCGTTCTATTTTGGCCGGATTTGGTATCTTGCCGTAACGGAAAAAAGACCATGGAGTGGTATGCTGCCAATACCGTTGAAGTAGTGCCAAGGACAAGAACCCTCCCAACACGCCAGAGCTCCACCCAATTGAACAATATTGGGCCATCATCAAGCGAAACCTTAAGAAGACTCAAAAAGCTGTTGTGAGCGAGAAACAGTTCAAGACAAACTGGCGTTCTGCGGCGAATAAAGTGGACAAGGAGACTGTATAAAATCTTATGGCAGGCGTTGACATATTCTGTTCAATAGCAAATATTGGCATAAGCCAGACAGCTGACAGACATCATAGATGTTTGTCAGATGCCTATCTGCCATGACAAATATTTGCATGGACAACGTGAACAAGCTTAAACGAAGATCCGGCAGTTTGCATTCGGGCAAAAGTCAAGAAATAAGTGCTCTCAAGGACGTGGAGCAAGACAGGTAATTTTAAATTGGTTGAATCGGTTGTGTCGATACTTTGTTCCGCAATATTTTGTTATAGGGCGTAGCGTTTTGTCTTTTGTTTCGGTTGCCTATTGTTCGTTGCGCGAGTGATCAAGTGAACATGAGAAGTTGTGGTTCACTGGGTAAGATGGGTCGGTGGTGATTTACATAATTAATTGAGATCCAAATTTTTCGCTCCCTATCTTGGGACATATAAACTACTGCCCATTTTCAAGTGAATTCCAGCGGCACCCGTGTTGTTCGATCGGCCCAAGTTGGCTCTCAGGTGTTTTCTCTGTGAGTGGTCCCAATAGTATCCTTCAGGCTTTTCAGCATTATTAAAAATTACTTTGTTTTCCCAAAGAAAAAGCACAATCACACTTTGTGAGTGGCAACAATTGCATCATTATTGTTGGTTTAAATTGGTTCAAATCGGAAAGCGGTACTAATTTTCAATTTTTTCACTTTTTTTCAGCTTATCGTCAATCAAAACCAACCCTACTGCTACCCAATCCTGTTATCCAACATCCCAGTGAATTCTCGTGGAAGAGCAGTGGAGTCTGCGGCTTCCAATAAAGCGAGTATCACGGCAGCATATTCCTACCCTCTCCTTACTTGACCAGCATTCGGACGGGGCCGGCGCCCGTATTGCCTTAGTTTGGGACCACCAGTTTTTACACATGGAACATATATGCCAATCCCAAGCATCATCTGTTGATTCTCTGTGTAATAACAGCTGATCTGGCAACAACGAAGTAGCTTGATCGGACGGTCAATCATGCTCATGCTCATGAAACTGGTGAATATACAAGGTCAAATGTATACTGGTTATGCAGTGGTTGAAAAA
Organism: Aedes japonicus; assembly: GCA_034211315.2. Classification (NCBI taxonomy): domain Eukaryota; kingdom Metazoa; phylum Arthropoda; class Insecta; order Diptera; family Culicidae; genus Aedes; species Aedes japonicus. The sequence continues at coordinate 9,100 of JASCZW010003235.1, read as the reverse complement.
AAGGACGAATAATATGCTTTCACTTAACGTTTCTTAACGAAATTAATTCGTATTTTCTAGTCATAATTTTTGTATTAGTATTTGTCACCTCAATTGACTGACTTATAAAAGCGACAAATCTTGAACAACAGCAATGAGAAGTACACCCACAAAGGCACTGGATGCATTGCTTTTCATGCTACCATTGCATCAATACATACACTGATAGGCAAAATAAAGTGCCCACCTCTTCGTTTTTTCAATTGCTCTCATTTACTTGGTTCAAATTAAAGTAAACACAGTGTAGTTTTTTTTTCTTATTTTATTTTTTATATTCTTTTTAAGTTTCACATATGGAATACTGAAAAAGAAGGAGTTTTACTTAAAGAAAAAAAAAAATCAATTTGTGTTGAAAAAAAAACAGTGACAAAATAAAGTGCCCACTTCAAAAATCGATATGTTTTCGATAAGTTTCCATTGGAAGACCCCTCGATTGTTTATGTTTTGATATTTTGACATGTTTTGTTTGCTTTGTTTGGCTCAACCTGGTGCATTTGTATACGTGATTGCATTTGATTCAATTGAAATAAAATGGAGAACGCAGTGCTTTCGAAAGCAATTCCCTTGTGTATCCGAAAATTGGTCGTTCGTGATGTGCAAAACGGTGAATCGCACCGGGCTGTCGCTAAGAAGTACATTATCAGTAAGGCAGCGGTTGGCAAAGTTCTTCTGAAGTTTAAAACGTTTGGATCAGTGGTGGATCGCCCTGGCAGAGGCAGGAAGTGGAAAACGGATGCGAGAACGGACACCAAGATCATGCGCGAAGTCAAGAAGAACCCGAAGGTAACTGTCCGCGAGATCCAGGAAACCCTTCAGTTATCAGTTTCCGTCGAACTGTTCATCGCCGTCTCGTAGCACAAGGGTTGAATAGCAAACTTGCCCGGAAGCGCCCATTTATGAGCAAGGCAAACAAAGCCAAACGGCTTAAGTTTGCTAAAGAGCATGCTGATAAGCCCCTAGAGTTCTGGAAAACGGTTTTCTGGACGGACGAATCAAAATTCGAGCTGTTTAACCGAAAGCGGCGGGTTCGTGTATGGTGCATATCGGGAGAGGAGCTTCAGGAGCGCCACATCCAAGGCACGAGCATGGAGGAGGAAATGTGATGGTCTGGGGGTGTTTTTCGTGGGGTGGAGTGGGAAGCATTGTGAAAATCGACGGGATAATGACGGCAGATTCTTACATCAACACCCTGCGAGAAAAGCTGGAGGTTTCGCTGATCCAGACGGGCCTTGAAGAGAAGTTCGTATTCCAGCAGGACAACGACCCGAAGCATACTGCCAAGAAGACCAAGTCTTTCTTCCGGTCTTGTCGCTGGACCGCTGGAATGGCCTCCACAAAGCCCGGACCTCAATCCCATCGAGAATTTGTGGGCGATTCTCGATGCCAGGGTTGACAAAACTGGTGTTACCAATAAAAATAACTATTTTGAAGCTCTGGAGCGCGCCTGGGAAGAGCTAGATCCACAGCACCTAAAGAACCTGGTCGAGAGCATGTCGAAGCGCCTGCAGGAGGTCCTCAAGGCCAAAGGAGGACACATCAATTATTGAAATGCTTTTAGTTTACTTTAATTTATGTTTTCTGTAGCCTTAAATGAAGTGGGCACTTTATTTTGTCACTGTTTTTTTTTCAACACAAATTGATTTTTTTTAAAGTAAAACTCCTTTTTTTTGCAGTATTCCATAAGTGAAATTTAAAAAGAATATAAAAAATAAGATAATAAAAAAAATACAGTGTGTTTACTTTAATTTGAACCAAGTAAATGAGAGAAATTGAAAAAACGATGAGGTGGGCACTTTATTTTGCCTATCAGTGTACAATTAGAAGCTGAAAACAGCGCCTTAAGGATCAGAAGGTTTGTGAATCTTTTTGAAGGTGATCTAATAGAACATGTTAGCATTGTAAAAATTGTTAGATCTAATCCTTTAGTTATGAACAACGAAGATTGGATGGAGAAAAAATACAACTTTGACTGTTCGTATCAAGTTATTGATCCTGGACGTGATTCGTGGGAAAGAGGTGGTCTAAACATCCGTAAAGGATCAATTGTTTTCCATACAGACGGTTCAAAAATGAACAATTAAGTGGAAGCAGGTGTAACTGGCCCAGGGATAAACATATCAATTTCAATGGGTAAGAGGCCAACTATATTCCAAGCTAAAATTCAAGCTATTTTGGAATGTTCTGCTATATGCTTAAAGAATACCTATAGATATTCAAGTATATACATTATGTCGGACAGCCAAGCAGCTCTGAGCCAAATGCTTTAAAGTCAGCAACATGCAATTCCAAGCATGTTTGGGAATGTATTTAATCACTCCAAAAGTTGTCTAGTACTAATCAAGTCAATTTGTACTGGGTTCCTAGCCATTGTGGAATTGATGTACACGAAAGAGCTGATGAACTAGCAAGATTCGGATCGTCTCATCAATTCGTATAACCTGAACCCTTCTGTGCTTTATCTGCATATTGACTTAGAATAGAGATGAAAGCCTGGGAATGCTTTTAAATAGAGGCAAACTGGAACAACGTTGTCAAAGCTAGGCAATCAATGCGTTTCATTATTTCAAACATTTTAATGATTCACAAATTACTTGATCTTACCAAAAAAGATCTAGCCTTATATAACTGGCGAGCCGATGTCACCTGAAGCTGATAACTTCAAGATGATTCATGTCGATTTTGTGACATGGATGGAGAAGACTCGAAACATGTGTTATGCCACTGCCCAGCAATCTCCAACAAAAAATTTAGGTTCTTCAGCAAAGGGCTACTAGAACCCTTCTGAGATCTGGAGAACAAACCCCAGTACAGTAGAACACTTTATTCGATGTGTTATACCGCCCTGGGACCACGCTTTAAGTCACACATTGGCGATGACTTCTAGCAATAGTGATGCGTCATGCTGACAATAACTAAAACATAAAAAGGAGTATATAGGTATCACAATAGATCTAAAACCTGGTCGCAGTGATGAAGATACCCGACATGGAAACAAATAATCTTCAACAGGTTGCGTTGCTATTTAGATTGAAATCTCATTCGATCTATTGGAAAATTGACGCTTGATTAAGGGATTCTTTTTTCATACTTAAATAGAGGTTGCTTGTTGGAAAGGTTATTGCTCATTGTTTTCCCATTCAAATTTATGAAACCCTTCAATGTTTGCGATAGTTGTTATCACCAACTTGTTGTCAGCATTAACGCTTTTGAGTAAATTATTTTTTTTCTCTCTAATGAACTTGTCGTAAGACGAATAACGAAAATAATCACCTCACACCTACCTCAAATTATACAATGCAGATCCCCAAGTCGTTTGCTCCACCGTCTTCCAATGAAATTCAATCCCATCAATTATGTAATATCCGTTGATATTCTATCCGTATATGCAGTGATCCTAGTCAGCGTGAGCTTTCGTATCAATGTATCATCGATACAATCTGATGCCCCGAAAATTGACTCCCGTGGCGAAAGTAGCACATCTTTTCCCACTTTCCTCCATCAACACCGACCCGGCACGTACTGAGTGCTTCCGTCAAGTCAAACCTTTCCGCCTCTTGCTCACACTCTCTCCACTACAGCTACCGAAAATACCGCACACAACGTACACAAGTCATCAGCATCATCATGGCATCAGGAGCAGATTTTTCACCCACTTTTCTTGAAAAATGGCACGTTAAGATTCTAATGATAGTCACTTTTTCTTTGTGCCTTGCAATGTGCCACACACTCCTCTAGGCGACTCTTGGTTTTGGGTTTTTCCGTTTGCGATTTTTCCTGTGCAATTCTGTTCTCTTGCCCCTCTCTGTGGTAGCTCTGCCTTTCAGACAATGTGTCGTATGCATGCATACCAAAATCTCGTAATTCCGTACGTGAGCTGAATCTTAAGTTGATTGTTTGGGGCTTAACGTGCCACAGTTTGGACGATTTTTCCCCTTCTTCCGATTCCGGTTTGGCATCGTCTTGAATTATCTTGGACGATGATTCGCGGGTCGCAGGATATGCGGCACAGCGGGAGGGATCAGCTGCCGCGAGGGAGTGAGCTAGCATTCGGTTCTTTTCCGGATCTGGAAAAGACCGTTTTTTTTTGCCAGCTCCAGCCGGAGAACGATAATACGCTGCTGACTTTTTGATATTGCTTTTATGCTCCAATAAAAGACATAGCTGCCATCGACACGAGCGGAGCAAGTAGTGTGCAAGAAGTGGAAAATGGTGAGGACGTGCTGAAAGCCGCAACAACCAACAAACTCGGTCGGCTCTATCGTCCTGAAGTATCCTGCAGCAAATGGCAAGGCGTGGATGGAGCAAGACACGAAGCGGTACGCTTTCCAACAATTGCAGAGTGTATCCAGGGTTTAGCATGTGTTGGAGGAGGCGGAGGAGAAGGAGTGCTAGGAAGCAGATTTTCGCACTCCATATTTTCGTTGGTAATTGATCCAATTTAGAATGATAGCGATCAGTGTTAAAAAGAAGTGCAGGTGGAGCAGCTGGTTCACGTTGGGGGGTTATTGCCTTAATAATACTTGAAGCGTTGATCAATGCTGGATGTTTGCCACGTGGAAAATTGTATTGGTTGAGATTCATCAATAATTATTTCTGCCTGTTCGTAGTGAATTGATTTCATACGAAAATGTCAACAATCATGTAATTTTACACCAGCCATCAAAATCGGATATCATTGCTGGCCAAATCCAATATTTCATCATAACCATGTCCGGACCAGCTGGTGCCGCCAAACACAGTTTTGGGTGAAAATTTATGCTCTGGGGAGACAACCATCAAGCTTCTTCTACTCTGCCACCACCCTATTATGGTGACATGTTGGGACTGTCGCTGGTGGTCTTGAAGAAGGCAGGCACGTGTCCAATTTCTATAGAAGCGGAAAAGATCAAACTGCGCCAAAAGTGTTGAGACCTAACTTTTGAACATTTTTTTTCAATTTTTTTCCAATCCCGAAGTCATCCAGTGGAAACGATGGCGGTCCAGCTGTGTACGACATAATTCAGCTTCATTCGCTGCTGCGGAAGTGATTAGGAATTCTACACTAAGAGTTGGTCCGGTTGCATATGTTTCCTTCCGGAAAAGTTTGTTCCGGGTGAAAAGGAAGAAAGAAAAAAAACTCTAACGCGTTCGGTTATTACAAAAGAAACAAGTTTTCCGGCAAAACTTTATCCAACGGGATACGTTTTTCGATTGTGAACGTGTTGGCAAAAGCTGTTCGATTGTCAAGCACAGTGGAGATCTTAGTAGAAAAATGTGAGTATTGTACCCTTTAATTACAAATTCTGTACGTCCGCAACGAGTTTTCCATTGCAGTTTTAAGATGTACAAAGTGCTAATTGGGGAAGTTAGCTAATGAGTGCTAGTAATTCGAAAACGAATGCGACAGTTCAATCTTCGCCACAAATTATAGATAACAAACTTACATCACATAGCCATTAGTGTGAACTGTTCACGTGTGTCTGCTAGTCAAGGATTACAATAACAAACAAATACTCTTGACAACTGTAATGGGAAAAGCAAATTCACTCGAGGGAGGCTCGGTTGTTTATAGAAGAAAACCTTTCAAAGAGAAAGAAAGGAAAATACAAACCCGGTTCACAGTCTGAAGAGATATTACGCTTCAGAAAACCCACCCTAAAGGGAGAGTAAACAGTAGGAGTTAATTTTCCTAAGACGACACGCGTCTGCCCTTCAGAGTATGGGGTTGACATCCGTCACCCAGCAACGTCAGAAGTTAGATCCCGTCTTGCGAGAATCACGAGTCAAGCGTGAGGGATTTAAAACTGTACCTAAGAATGTGCTTCTTTCATGGTTCAGGGAGACCAAAAAAAGTGCATCGTGTTTGTGCACCGTTTTTAAACTCGCTGATGCTGACTCTTAAGATTTCCAAATTAAAAATCGGTGTGTGCTAGCATCCTGATTTGAAATCTTTTAAACAACCGGTAAATTCTGACGTTCAGCACAGTAACGTTGAATTTCCACCCTCATTGATTGTCACGTGGGTGGTATCGGGAAGCGAAACTCAAAGAAATTTTAATCTTCCGTCTATGTCGCCCCAAATATGATGAAATACCCGTCACCAGCACAGCATGCATTGCACGGTTGCAAGGAAATTACATTTCGTAGATTTCGTGTCATCTCCGCCTTTAATCTGGAGTGTAGGATTTGCGCCTACCAAAAGTGTGGCATCAGATGCAAGAATTTCTGCACGCAATCAACCAAACTATAATTCAATTTCGGTGGCGTGAAATCGTCCCCATTTTCGGTTTTTCGACGGGCATAGAGATGTTAGGGTGAATCTAGAGTAACGATTGCTTGATATAATGTGCGGAGGTGGCGTTTCTCTGGGTAATATACAATCATACTTTTAAAGCATCGATTGAGTCATGACCTAAGTGTTAGAGCGTCTCTTGTGTATGAATCTGGGCTGATCTCTTTCCTTTGTTAAATTGTTAAATTTTGATAATATTTTGTTAATTTTGTTAAAAATTAGTTAAAAAAATTGCCATTTCGTTGATTAATAATTTGTGCATTGTGACTCAAGAAAATATTACTTTGCCTTTGATTATCGTATCTTATTTGGTTATCTATCAGTGTTCTCTTGCTTAGCTCTAGCGTTTTTTTTCGACACTTTACACATGAGTGCATTCGTGTCGGTGAATTCTTGCTTCATAAGTTCTCAATTTCTACATTTTTATCATTTTGCATTTTCTTGTCTTTCAACTGTTTTTATTCTTTATCTTCTTCTGCTTCTATTTTTCCACTTTTCCACTTCTCTTCTTCACCTTTCTCCTTCCATATGTTTCATTCCGTTTTTATTCTTACATTTATCTTCTTCTGCTTTTCTTTTTACTCTTCTATTCTTCCACTTCATCTTCTCTGTTTCCTTCGTCCCCTCCTTTTTTTTCCATTTTTTTGCGGAAATGAGAGACGTGAAACTGTGGGAGGTGAAGACTGAGACAAAAAAATGGTTCGATCAAAACAATTCTTCTGACCAGCAAGTAAAGCCCAAGTAACAATTTCAGTTCTATTCCAGCCGTACAGCACTTCTCCCGGCTTTGTTGATAAAACTACATTCAAAACTGTTTTGTCCACCAACACCTCCTCTATGCATCTTTAAAGCCGAAATGTATACAAAGTGGCCCACTCTATAGACGGTTGTGAATTTTTTTTAATAAAACCTTTCTAAGACCATAAAGATTTTGAAAATGTTCTAGTGAAAGAAGTTATGATCACATGAGAACCATCATAAACCCTATTGGCCGACATCAAAACCAGCATAGGGCCGAATGGCCACAGCTGTCAAACTTCACGGCGATATCGTGGTTGGTTTTTGTTGTTCTGCTTTGTTCGATTCTCTGCTCTTCTGATTCATTCAACAGTAAATAATGGCTAAGAAAAAAGCTCTAGTGTTGCGGGAAATTATGTTTGATAGCAAAATATATATAACAAATTGAGTTTTTTGTATAGCGTATCATGCTCCAAATCATATGCGCATTTAATTTTATGGTGAATATTGGCACGATAAGAGCTGAAAATTAAAGCACCTCGGATATTTTGCTAGTTTACAACAACAAAAACAAAATTGAAAGAAATATGTTCGATAAATTAATCATGAAACTCCTGAAAATTGATGGAATTCAATAAGGTTATTTAAACGAATACCGAAGTTGTCTCAGATCTACAGTTCAATTATAGTACATTTAAAATTTTGTGTATTTATTTTTCCACATTTCAATTATTTCGATATGGCGATTGTAAGAAACCACAGGTTTGCCAAAAAGCCAATTGATCTTAGAAATGGCTACTTTAAAACTATCTGGTCGCTCAATACCCATTAGCCGTTTAATGCATTTACTGGAGGCAAAATGATTTTAAAATGCTTTTACAACTGACCATAATAAGATAATATGAATGAGTCCTAAAACAGCATTTATGAGTTTAAAAGTCAAATAAAACCTTTGATAGAGTAAAAGGAACTTAGAAGTCAAGGTTTAAGATCGTTGTAAAGAAGCTGTGTAGGTTCTTATAAACCTGACTAAAATTTGAAACCTATTGGCATCTCTTGCTGCCATAATAAAACCGAATTGATTTCTAGTGGTTTTCATAAAACTTTAATAAAACTCCATAAAGCTGGATGGCTTTGGCAATGTTACTTGGGAAGTTCTGTCCAGTTAGAATCCGGAATGCGTGAGCAGCTTTACGGAGAAAATTATAGCAGCAGCGGCAAAGCCCATACCCTGAACCAGTGGGCGAATCGGGCCGAAGGCGGTACCTTGGTGGTGCCCCGAAACAAAAGCAGCAATCAGACAGCGGCGAAAGTACCTTTGATCCCTCCGACGTCTTCAGCAATCCAATCCAGATCAACCCGAAGCATTGGCGAGGTTCTAGCATGCAAGAGCAGCGACACAAAAGGCGGTCATCAAAGCGAAGGATCGGTCGTGGCAAAACTTCGTACAGGGAAGATATGACCGAGCAGCACGGCAACCGAATTATGGCGGACGGTGAAGATTTTGCATGGCAACCGACAACAGCGACCGTGAATTCTGAAGCGAGCGGACGGGTACCCGGACGACCCCGAAGTAGGGGCAGAAGAACTAGCGAATGTCTACTGTGAAATGTCGGCGACTTTCAGCTACCCTCCATCATTCCAGATGGCTAAAACGGCAGCTGAACCAGGGTCCATAGATTTTTCGCACAACAACGATGATGGGTATAACATCGACATCACCATGAACGAACTTCTGTGGGCCCTCGACAAAGGGCGAGGCGCCTCAACAGGCCCAGATTCGATCGGGTATCCTCTGCTGCAACGTCTTCCGCTGTCTGTGAAAACGACACTCCTCCCGCCAGCTGGCGGAATGCCATTGTCGTTCCAATACCAAAGCCGAACTGCCACGAATCCGGACCGAATGCTTTCCGACCAATATCGCTCACCAGCTGCATGGCGAAACTCCTCGAGCGCATCATCAATCAACGGCTAATCACCGAGCTAGAGTCGAGTGGACGGCTCGACAGCACGCTTTTCGTACAGGACGCGGCACTGACACGTACTTTGCCG